>OY754938.1:7629627-7877338 GCA_963576515.1 Cryptocephalus primarius | reverse complement strand
TCAAGAATAGTTCAAGTCAAAGAGAATGTCCCATGAGTCTCGTATTTTTACTCCTATGCTATTAGAATCATTTTCAGTGTCAGATTGTTCGTTACAATATTTTCCACATTCCTTATTTGCATATAGGCAAATCTTTAATCATTAGTGATAGTGACTAGCAGGTAAAACACCCTCTTTAACCTAATTGTTTAAATAGCACCTAATAAAGGAACGCCCAGTAACATAAAATTAATTACAATGAACCTTTGCTAAAAGTGCATCATCATATTTTGTTTTTGAGTAAATATTAAAGTGAGAATTTGTTGGTCCCTTAAGCTTTAATATTTTGTTTAAGACTTCACTCTGAGTAGCCTCGATTTTTGCACTAGATTTGCATCAATTTTTTAAACATAACCTATACTTCGTGGGGATGCATACCGGCTAGTGGAACCAGTAAATATGCACAATACCGTAGTTTTGCGTAATAACTCAGTACGCAAAATTGCTAAAATCATACGGTAATATGCATATAACGAGATTTTCGATATTAATGGTGATATGTGTACAAGTTTAATAATTGTAGTGGTAATTATGAAATCATTTGTACGAGATGTATGTTATTTCACAAGGTGAAATTTACTGTATTCAAATAATTTTCGAGTCTCTACCAATTAGAACTAAATAATAACCATTAAGTAAATAACCACAATATAGGTGCCCCACAATTGACCAACCACCATTGACCAACCAACCACAATTGAATATTGAAAAAATAAAATAAAACAAAATAGCCTTAATAGAATTAAAGTAAATATTTAATTCAAAACAACAGAATAACATTTTTTTTTTCAATAATTCTAACTTGAAATAATAGTTGTAAAATTATGTACGTAGTAGTTTATGTCATTAATAAAGCTATAATTATCACTTTTGTTTGTAATTTTGTATATAACTTCACTTCATCAAATATAGCTGGTACCATCTATCAACTTGGTGTGTTGTATGAATATTTTTCTTACATGCATTTTGCATAAAATCGTAGTCTTCTAATGATACAGAATTTTCTATACGAGACACGTTCTTCTAAATCCTAGCTTTGCCGCGACTTTTCGATTCCCTCACGATGACTGAAAATGTATATGAATTAATTTCCACACGTCGCCATTGATTGCAGACCTCCTCTTGGGTTCTCCGTCCATGGGGGATCGTACGCAGCTGTCCGTCTGTCTACGGCACGCGTTTTTCTTACCTTAAGGAAACTGAAATAAGTGCATTCACTTTCCTCCCGCCAGACTTCAGAAGGGTGTCGGGGCCTCCTCTCCCTCCCACCCGGCCTCCCCTAAGAAGTAGCGCTTCCTCGTCACATATGCGAAGGAATTCGAACCGGAAATTAGGCTCGGAATTGTTAACAAGACCGCGGGGTCGTGACTGTAATTATTAGGAGAGATGTATTTCGATTACGGTAATTACCGTCCATAGGGAATTTTTAACGATCCTCCAACAGGAAATGATGAGTTTTATCAAAATGAACTTTCTCTATCTGTGTTTACACTAGCGCAAGATTTTTACCTTTTATGACCCCAAAGGAGAGAGGAATTTCGTGAGATTTTCCCAGAGATAGGGTGGATTAGGTATGCCCGTGTAAATATGGTTTATCGTTCGTTGGTCTTGATTTAATCTTTGTAGAATGAATGGATGGTGGAATCTTGGAGTGTTTTACTTTACGGAGGCCTAATGAAGTCAAAGTATGAGGCGAGAAATTTATATTTCAGGTGAATCACCGGTGTGGAGTTAGCATCCAGAAATTTAGTGGAGAATTTCCTATGCGGAATCTCCAGCAGAAATTTTGTCAGCATTAAATGAAACATGACAATTCAAAAAAATACTTTTTAATACCAAAAAACTCAAGTGTAGTTAACACCAATTCCAAACGGATTACAAAACACTTGTATCATATTACAAACGCAACTTTTGGTTAACAATCTGCTTTGGGAATAGCCACATTAATTAAAAAATATATATAACTAATGTAAACTCTATCCAGTAAGAGTTGGTCCAGTTAAAAAACAAAACATCTACCGACTTTATACCGAGCGTATTCAAAAAATACGTTTTTACCCTATACAAAAGCAGAATATTCATGTAACGTACCGTTTAACCTTGCCCCGTATATTTGGTAAGGAGAAATGTTGTTAGTCGCTACAATACATCCCTATATATGAAATACCTATTAGTGTCGAGAATTAGACAGGTCCACTACAGCCATTAAATTTGAGCGCCGAGCACGTGTTCATTTTCATTCGTCATTAGAATTCAGTAGCGTAAGGTAAGTCGCATTTATTATTTTAAAATGTCTTTTTCGAGACCATTTGACGCAGACGAAATTAATAATGGCAATGGTATAGACATGATACACAATACAAATAATTCTACGGAAACAAATGAGGCACAAATTTGGAATTTCGTCATAAAATTTCGTTGACAAAGTGAGTAACAATCTTTTGTATTTCTTTAAATATGGCACGCCTATGGAGCGGCGTTTCGGCCTTTGTATGTCGGTAATATGGCTATTAAATTTTATTGCTTTTTTTTCAACTAGACCAATTCAGATTGGAAGGAGCGTACACTAGAAAGAATCGATTTCCATAGGGTCACAGCTAATGAAAAATATATGTGCTTCATACATAAGCACGGTATGGAGGCGAAGCTTTTTTGCGAAATAATTATAACGCGTGGCAAAATCTGTTGACACAATTTTTGAAAAAGGAAATTGGTGAAATCTGCTTTGCTGAGATGTAACTTAGTACGAATTAGGCCTTTTTATCAGAGCAAATTGTCGGAGCAATCCATTTAGAATTTATTTTAATGCAAGGATTTTTTGGTGTAAAAAGGATATTTTTTGAATCGCCATTGCATTTGTTTATTGAGGCGCTACTGAGAAAATTGCCGAAGAATATCGATAGGCTGCTATAAAAAATTGGATGCTAAATGAATGTAGATACAAAACAAGTTTTAGTATGTGACTCTCGTCTTTAATTTCTCCAAAAAATAGAACTTCCGGTATTGTAAAAAATGTTATGCGAACTTTTTTCTAACTATTTAGTGAAGATCTAACTTGCCGAGTTACAAAAACCGAGTCTTTGAATGAAGCAGAAATTATTCCTTGTCGGTTGAAAAAAGTTTTTGGTTCACTCTTTGTGTACAATCGCAAATCATTTGTAAAAAAAACATAAATGACAAAGTAGGAAATGTTGACAACATATTATAAAAACGTCACTTGTATAACACCTAGCAATCATAACATTCCCACTCATTTCCTTCCTACCTTCGACCGATTCGACACTATGTACGTAAGTCAACCTCCCCTTAAGACTATTGATGTCATTCCGGATAAAATTTATAAAGCCCCTCCGACAATAGAAAATTAAAACTATCTGCATATACGCCATTAGACGAGCTCGCTTTCTCTCTCTCTCCTAGTCACACGAGGGGTGAGCTTTCGGCCCCTTTTTCCTACGTGGAAGATGTAGAATAAGGGGTGTCCTACCTGCGCTACGTAAACTCTGGGGCCCCCCTCGTGGGAAAGTTTTTCCTTAAAACAGGACCTGCGAAAATCACCACCAGCAGGCCGCGGAGGGGGCGCGGTGGTTGTGATAGCCAGGGTCAAAATTTTCAAATTGGAATTAGTTTTCAGTACCATGTTTTTTTTTTGTTTCTTTGTTAAGAAAGTTTCTTGTTTCTTTTGTCTTTGTTAATTTGTTCTTAATTTTTTCTGTACATGCCGTATCTGAGAATATTTTGCAAAATCGTATGGCTTATTCCATGGACCACAATGAACCTTATCGTGATGTAATTTTGGATATTTTAAGTGCTATGAGGTTGTAAAGTAACACTAAAAATTTTGTCACTTTGATAGTTTATGGCACATGCACATGTACATTGCACATGCACGTACGAAAATTATGATTAGATAATATTAACCCACAGATACAATTCGGGTTTTTTATTACTTTCACATTTCAAATTACTAAGCGAGTCAGGGATGTAAATATCTGATTTATAATAACTAAATTGCTTACTACGAAACAGTTGCTATTGTCGTTAATGTCTACAGAGTGGCCTGAAATTCAAGGGCCTCTAATTAAAATGGCTTTAATTAGAAATTAATTAGTAGACAAATGTGACAAATTCTAATATTCTATTATATTTAGTCATTAATTTTGTGAGCGATGATTTGGTGAAATATGGGACATGTTTTCTGTGAATGAGTCACAAGAGAATAGAAAATGTTGTTCGCGAAGGAAGAGGTTGTATTGTAGACCTTAGCATTACTTCACTACCCTTACCCACTTACCCCAGAATTCACTCTGGGATTTTTATATCTATCTAGTGTTAACTGAAAATGAACCCAATGTGCCAATAGCAGTAAAGAAAACACAAAAATCTTTACAAATAACTGCAGATATTGCAGTAAACTAAACGTTTGTTTGCATATATTACATTAAAGGTTAAAATGAATTTAATAATGTGGGGACTGTTATAGATTTTCAATATAATGGAGAACCATTGTTAGAACTATCAGTTTAATAATATCGATTTTTTCATGAAATCTGCAAAATAACGATCTAAAAGAACCATTTTTCGGGACCATGGATGTAAGGAATCGACTATAATGATATTACCGGCGGCTGAAGGTTGACGGCACTTCAAATTCAATTTAATAAGTATCATCATCTTCGTTAAATAATAAAAACCAGTCAAGATATCTGCAGCAGATCTAGAGAGAAGGTAAACGCTATGAAACGCTACCAGTCGTAAAGGTAAGCAACTCTAAATACATTTCATTCTCTTTGACCAAGAGATCATAAAAATTATACGCCATTTCCCTCTGGAACTTTTGTATTTTAACTTGTAGTATAAATAATATTGTAATCAATAAATTTTATGGTAAAATGTGTTTGCATTCACTTGCTTTTACCTGGCTGAACTGTGGCCTAAATAATTATAACGTGAGAGAATAAGTTAGATTACGTTTTTTCTGGATGTGACAAAAATTTCAGAGAGAAAAAGATATGCACAACTTACCATCGCCAGATCATTGGACTGGTTCATAACATTGATCATGACATTTATGATCAAATTGGAAAACAGTAATTTTAATATTAGGTCTAGTTTTAAACGTTTATTATCGAATATAAGGTTTCTCGCCAATTCAATACAGTTTTGGGGAAAACAGTAGAAAATAAAATAACGATATCGAAACGATAACGTTTGAATAATCCTTCTGTGAAGTTTTTGAAAGTAGACGTACTGTGGGGGTTGTCAAAATTAGTTCGATTTTTTTAATAAATTATTGTTCTATAAAAATACCCCTTCTGTTGATATCTTTGTGGCAGAATTCGTCTGCCTGCCTAGGCTGATTTTCCATTTTTATACATTTACATTTCTTTGAATACAGTCTTTTACTGCTGGGTACAATATTTTTCTTTACTTGTATGCATTGGAAAATACGATTAATCAAAATCTTACCCTATCAATTTTTAGAAAAGCAATTTTACAAAATCAACTGCTTTGATTGGAATGACACGAATTCATAGAATAAATCCAGCACCTGGGGCAGGATTTAAACCTAGGTTTCTAGTCCTGATGTGGAACTTTTTTTGTTTGGTGCCTGAATTTGTGTCTTTCAAATCCAAGCAAATTGAAAAACTTTTAACACTATCACAATTAAAAATTCTAGAAAAAAACTTTTTTCGATTCTAAACGCTACATGTATATTACATATGTAGGTTCAAGAACCTCAAAAGTTGGACCAGGTAATTTCTCTAAGCCATCTAAATCAACAAATACCAAACGGGCAGGTTAAAAGCAAAACCACCGAAAATGGTACCTTCTTTTTTATTTTATTGATTTCTTTCAAATCTTCAGCCCTACTTCCACCATTTTGTAACACCACATTTTGAATTATTCCATCAAAATCCCTTAATTTATTTCCTAATATTTACACCTTTCGATATTTCATTCATCTAATTGTGGTTACGTCATGTTCTGCGTGCCTCTTTTGCGTTATCGAAAATCGCCTCCGGGCGCCGATTCAGAGGCAAGAACTGGTATGGCGAGATTTTTTCGTTCTCTAAACACACGCACATCTACATTCAGGAACCGTACGGAATTGGAATTTTAACTATGTCGAATTGCGTGGGTTCCGGCATTGTTTCAAACGTCATAATCAGAATCCCTCGGGTCATGTTTGGTTATGATCTTTCTTTCGAAAATCGTCACGATCTGCCCCAGGCAGCTGCGTTTCGAACGAGGGGAGAAACACACCCCCGTGACACATTGCGAATGCGAAACGGGGTAGATTAATCGCTCATTGTTGAGCCCCCCCGATTCATCCGCTCTTTGAATATATTATTGATCCCGGTCTGATCTGATCCAAAATACAGTACTACTGCGTTCTTCTCGTATCTCTATCGGGCATTTCCATGCGCTGCGATGATCTCACTTCTCATCAAATATTTAAATAATGGCGTCAAATGAGCAAAGCCGCGGTAAGGTATTCGGTGCCCCATGTATTATACATAAATATTAATGACAAATCATCGGCAGAATGATCCAAGAAGTACGTGATCTGGCTCTTCATTCGCCATATGCTCGGCCACGTGAATTTATTGGAAAAATTTTTGACTTCTCGATACGAATAGCGTCTGTCTTCATCAAAAGTCCATTTACCACACGATAAGGATCTCCCACGACCCTTTTACGAGGAGGTTCTTCACCCCCGATGTCTAATTACCTATTTAAAAAAAGGAAGAATAAAAGAGGAGGAGGTAGCAGAAACGGGGGCTTGCCTCGCCAACTGTCGCGTAGTATCTAACATTGAAGTATACAAGGATGAAACGTACAGTGGGGCATGACGAAGAAATAAAAGATGTATAAAAGTTCATCAAATGTTCGTGGTTTTGTCAGTTTCACTGCTATGGCAAGAGTCGCAAAATTTGACATTTTCTTTACCCATGTTCAATATTACCAAACACATTTCCTGCTCAAAAGTGTGGCCGAATTGAATTTTATTCCTTCTTAACCACCATCCACGCCTGTGAAACTGAACCTGATACAGAGAAAGTTATTGATTGTTTGATTTCAATAGGTTGGTGCGGTTATACAAATTTAATTGTAAATATAATAGTGTACAGCAGATCATCATGAATCGATAGAATTTCACTTTTAACTTCATAAATGTTTCATTTTTGATTCAGCAACAACAAAATTCGGGCATTTTGATATCAGACCAATTTAGTTCTTGCATTTCTGTTCTGTTTTAAGGTTTACAACATGATTCATAATTTTGAACGTCTTTTCAGCTGGTGCAAATTACTTTTGGATTCTAATTCAATACATGATTCACATTTTTCAAACTCTTTGCTGTTCGTACAGATCCATTTTGTATTCGTATTCAGTACGCCATTCATAAATTTGAACGTCTTTGCAGTTCTTATATATATGCTTAGTTTTCAGATACAACACGTGATTCATAAATTTGCGAGCCTTTGCAGCTCGTGCAAATTTGTTCCGTTTTCAGATTCTAAACCTGATTCATGATTTTGGAACTCTTATCTCGTGTAGATCTGCTTCGTGTCCGTATTCAATACATAATTCATATACTTGAAAGCCTTTGCAATTTGTGCGTACCTGCTTAGTTTTCAGATTCAATACGTAGGTAATTTATAATTTAAAACGTCTTTGCAGCTCCTGCAGGTCCGCTTCAGTTTCAGATTCAAAATGTGAATCATAATGTTGAACATTTTTTTCAGCTCGTGCAGATCTGTTTCAATGCGTAATTGATTAATTTGACTGTCTTTGCAGTTCATGTGCAGATATAGTTCTTCTCAAATTCAACACATGCTTCATATCTGCTTCTATAACTAATGATATCTGCATATCAGATCTGCTTCCGGTTCACATTCAATATGTGATTTATAACTTTGAAAGCTTTTGCATCTGATGCAAATCTATTGTGTTTTCAGATTCAAAATGTGGTTCCTTAATTTTGAACGCCTTTTCAGCTTATTCTGATCTGCTTCGTTTTCAGATTCAGTACAGAAGTAATCCATAGTTTTGAACATCTTGCATCGTGCAGGTCTGTTTCATTTCCAGATTAAAATGTTAATAATTTTTTTCAGCTAGTGCAGGTTATCTTAATATTGTAATTCAATAGGTGGTTCACGACTTTCAAATCCTTTGCAGTTCATACAGTTTTGTATCAATACGCTATTCATAATTTTGAACGTTTTTGAGACTCAATAAATGATTCGTAAATTTGAACGTCTTTACTATTCGTGCAGTTCTACTTTATTTCCAGATTCAATACTTAATTCATAAATTTGACGCCTTTACAGCCCGTGTGCAGATTAGTGTTTGCAGCTCGTGCAGATCGGTTTTGTGTTAAGGTTCAGTACGTCATTCATAATATTGAATGTCTTTATCTCGTGGTGGTTTGCTTCATATTCAGATTCAGTGTTTTTCAGTCAGATTCCTGCAGTTCGTGTAGAGTGTACAGTTTTTAGATTCAAAACGTATTTCATAATTTTGAATGTCTTTTTAGCTCATGTAGATATGCATCGTGTTCATAATCAGTACCAAAGTAATTTATAAGTTTGAATGTCTTTGCAGCTCCTGTAGGCCTGTTTCATTTTTAGGTTCGAAATGTGCAGTTTGCAGTTTATGCAGATCGGTTTTGTATTCAGATTCAATACGTCATTCATAATTGTGAAAATCTTTGCAGCTTGTACAGATCTGCCTTAGGTTGATTCAACACATGATTCATAAATTAGAAAGTTTTTGCAGCTAATACAAGTCTTCTTCGTTTTGATTCCATACGTGATTCATGATTTAAATTGCAACTTTTGCTGACCTGCTCTTAGCTTAACGAGTATTTCGCCTAACCAAGAAAATGACTGAATAAAACTAACCCCCTCCCTGAGCGACATTTCTCCTAACGAGTGACGCGAAAAGGAGAACAAGAGCTGACCACCTAGCAGCTTACAGAATTGCATTGTCTTTCACAGCAAGAAGTTTTAGAGGAGGGTTTGTCAGCGGAGAAGCGTAATAAAAGAAATGCTAAAAGTATGGGAAACTGTTGCATCGTACATTGAAAAGCATCACCCTTAAGGCTCACGCTCACTTCGACCGATTGCATAGGGACGAATCTCATCGCAACACAATGTTACGTCGCTTACTATGACGGATCGGGTCGTAATGTATGTTTCTATTCCCTTCCATGTTTTCCTAAAGTACTCAAAAGTACATCATAATGCGCTGCCCACAAATCTTTCTAAATTTCTTTACTATACCGCAGCGGAGCCATGCGTGTACGTTGTAAAGTGAGGTTATGTACGGATTCAAGTCGCCAAAACCGGCCTGGTATATCTACTGATTTGCTTCTGAATTTTTTTACTTCGATAGGTTTTTTTTTGAAGGGATATTCTAGAAGAATTTCGATCCATCCGAATCCGTCATTGTCCATAACTCATTTTAACGAGACGGATTGAGTCTGGCGTCATAGGACAGAAAATACGCCTACAAACCTGATCTGATCTGATGTAACCCATTTCATTGCGCCACTATACTAGATTCCGCTTCAAAGCGAGGTAATATTAATAAAGTGCCTGTCAAACTCATAGGCGCGCGAGTAATCACTAATCATACAAGGAGGTTGCCGATTACCGAGAACTGCGGTATGGAATTTCTTCTTCTGCTTCTTCGGACCTTTTGTTCTGACACCGCTATACAGGGTGGACGCTATACAATTACTGAAAAACTGGTGAACACGTCGTGACTGCTTACGGTAACTGCGAAATTTTTCCCCTCCGGTACATGAAAAATACCCTCTTTTGACAGATACCTCATTAATATTACTTCGCGTTGAAGCGAAATACGGTATAGTGAGCATTATTCCATAAGAACCTGTACATTCGATCGATCGAATAAACGCTTCACATTTAAACATTTTGAATATTTTTTGTCATTTTAATCGTATTTTACATTAATTTATACAAGGTAAATTGTTTCACTTAACGAGTGTTTCGCGTTACTGGTTACGAAGATTCTGGAATGAATTGTGCTCGTTATGCCAGATTCTACTGTAGAACAAAATCTTCAATGAAAAATCCTCCAATTATTCTTTTGCCCTTTTTTTGATTTGAGTTCATACAGTTTTTCAGGTTTTTAAGAATTACTTATTTAAAGAAATTACCTATTGGACATGTCTGATGCTTGTTTCAATCATTTAGTTCTGGTTTCCACGATTGTCAATTAATTGAGCGACTTAAAAAATTGTCATCGAACTTTCCACGAACCCTTCGAACTCCTCCCATTTCCACCTGTCTTCTAGGAAAACTCCCTCCCACGTGAGACCGGCACCGGTCACTCCGCAATTTCCTGGTCAGGTGCGATTGATACCTATTGTAGTTCATTAATCCCGGTTCTAACTGTACCATTAGTTCAACGTCCAGAGAAGTCTACAAACGTATTAGCTCGTATACATGCACACACGTGTACGTGTGTGTGTGGGACCATCCCTTAGAGGAAGAGAATAAGGGGACAGGTGCTACGGACTCAGATCGCATATGCCGGCGAAACACGTGCCATGGCTTAAGGATGCTTTGCGTACTGGGTGGATGTGGAAATATAAAGATCTGCATAGTTTAGTTTGAACGGAAACGGGCGGGTTAGCCCAAAAAACATTTCATTTAAAAACGGTGAAAGTGTAACGAGTAGGGAAAGGCAAGTGTACATCTAAAACTACAAAAGATATGAATAGAATATATATTCGCTACATTATATGCAAAAAAGCTAACTAACCTATGCAACAAATAAAATATGGTGTTTTTATGAAATTTTTATGAAATAATCATGTTGCTGGAAATTTTGAAAAACTTACATATACAAAGATCAGAAAATGGCGTTTTCATGAAATTTATTAAAGTCTAAATAATTAATCATATTAGTAATAAATATCCACATGTTGCCCAACATCTTCAGTTAAGTTTTGCTTTCTATTTGTATAGATATGTGTATAAACTTAAGAACTCCTTTCCATGTGAACTGATATAACATGGGTGTTTTTAAAACTCGAAACATTCTGAAAAGAATGTAGCTCTGATTCATAAAAATTGTCCCTTATAATATCCTTATAATATACTACTCAAAATCTCTTACCAAATAAATGCTCTTCTACAAATGATAAAGCCTCCAATTTAGTTAGACTTAGTTTAAAGTTTAGAGAGTTAGAGATAGTACGTGCATTTTGAAAATGATTTTTTTGTTTTATTTGATTATTTTGAAATAATTCCTTAGCTCTTAAAAGAAACTGTGAAGCATCGTCCGCCAATTCTGAAATGAAATCTTATTTTAGTGCCCCATCTTGTCAAAACAGGTTGAGATAGAAAGGGAGTGTTTGGTAGCGTTTCTTATAAAACTGTATTTTTGTAGGTAGGTGACTTTATAAATGCTTTTTTACTCGATATTAAACTATTGACACATGGGAAATGTTTACTGATCTCCCCAGCAACCTTGTTGAGGCCATCTGCTACACACGTTACGTGCCTTAATTCTGAGTTAAATTTGTTCTCGCCTTTACCATGTAGGGCGCTGCATCAGATAATACATATAAGTAAGAGTCTCTCACTCTAAACAGGTTAAAAAGAGCGGAAAATGCTCTTAAACAAAGCTAGTAATATATAATCCCTTTTGGTATTTTATGACTGTTTTGATGCAGTAAGGCGGGGGTGTCCACTAGAATTAAGAGAGATAGAGAAGTGACAGATACAACCCACCTAAACGGGCCCTAAGGAACTGATAGTCGGAATATTAATATGCATGCCGTTTCTGTACAACACGCAAAGTGTTGGACTCAGAAAGAGAGTGGAACTCTTGCCGAGGAGAAGCTATGAAAAGCAATTACCTAATACTTGCATAATCGTAAATGGGTACTAATTTATAGATTTTGTAAATACTAAAATGATTATTATATTAACAAGTAATTCTAACGCATTTTATATATGAATGATTAATGAAAATTATACGTAACGTTATGTTTCCAAATTAATTTATTTCGTTAAATTAAAAAAAAGTACTGGGTTGGGTCCATTTATGTCATTTTCCCTTCACACTTTTCCAGGCTTTCCGGTATCCAGGCTTCTCTGGATCGTGACGCACTATCTAATAAAAAATCTATAAAATTCTTGATGCTGTTTTTGATAATGCCGCTGAATGTTATATTTTTTGAATATTACAGTACTTTGCCTACATATGACGCATAAAATGGTGTTATATATTATGAAAACCTCAAATAAACCCCCCCATTTAGTATCGTAATCTTGCCCCCCTTCTGATTCCATTACGCACGGATTATTAAAAAAAATGAGGAAATGAAAATCGTTTCAAGTCAAAATTGACAAACACAACTGGAATAAAACAAATATTCTGTAAAATCTTTTACCCATACAAAATACACTAGTACAGTCACTCACAGACTACATGATATTAACCATAAGGTGGCATTTTATAGATTTTTCTAAAGTGACGTCAAGATTTTGTGGTAATGGCTCAGTTACTGGCCCTATTTTTACCTGATCATAACAACGCATCGGGTAATTTTTTTTTGAAAGGATGAAGGATAATACGTTAATTCGCAATCATCCTTACACTTACTAGTTACTGAGAACAATTGCTTAACTACTTGTACACGATTTTGTGTACTAAATATTTAGAAACGGGTAAAATCATTTTTGGTATGCTCGTATATGTTTCATATATGAAATAATAAAATTCTAAAATCTCAAACACGTCTAACTAAGATCATATTAGTTCAACCTTGGATTTCCTGACTGAAAATGCCCCAAGAGACGAGCAGTAATAGCTTTATGGGTGTCATTAATTACCGATACCACTGATAAAGCGTTTGCTCCCGGGAGCTCGGGAAATACGATTAGTGGACACCCTTTCAGTAAGGTGTGATTTTGGCACTACTTCGATGTTATGCTGCTGATAAGACAACACTTAACAAAACACAGATAGATGTATTATTCGGTGATAAAAATCACAATTGAACTTAAAATTATCTAAGTAAATTAAACTAGCCAATGTCCGTTCGATTACTTTAATCTGTTCGTAAATAAAATGGGCATTCCCAAATTATTATTACTTTTAAAGCCGTTCCGGTCAATAAAACGGTATCAAATATACTCTCGTTGTTACTAATCTGTATCATTCTAATCCTCATCATTACCAAGGAACTTATTACTTTAATTAAGGGTATTTCTCTCAATAATTTTGAAAGTAAACATAAAAGTGAGTTATGATTTCAGTGTTTTAATCAAACTGCGCTATTTATTTTGAAACTTTCTGGAATTTATGCAGGTTTATAAAGAAATATGCAGATAATTTTAAAATATCATGAAATATGCCAGGTATGCAAAAGATGACTTTGTATCAATGCCTTTCTCTAGTAATAGCTGGTGGCGTCCTTATAAGGACAATCGAAAGGCGAGTTTGTAGCTTCGAAAACAAACTTTTATTTTGTTCCTGAACTTGTTGCCTCCATCTTAGTCTTTTAAAGTTGCTATTCTGCCAGACTTTTAAAGTTACTATTCTGCCATTCATATGTTTGCAGTATAACATATTTAGAAATTTCTAATAAAATTGAAAAGTAAAAATTGCTCAAGTTTGCGTTATTTTGAGTTTGAACCGCTCAAAAGATAGATTTCCCTCGCTCAGCTTGTCATATAAAGGAAATGATGTGTGAATTGGGAATTATTAACTGAAAATACTTATTTTAAAATAGATGTAATTCCATTTTATTAGTGCATTTTTCAAATTTGGAGGAACAGATATGCATAAAAAAATATCTTATAAGTCACTTCACAAAAATAAAACAAGAAGATACATATAAGTCTTTTTAATACGCATGAATCTATCCCCCAGCCTGTTTAATCAAGAAAAAAACAATTGGGTCGAAATCGCCACTAATAACCTTTATTGTCGGCAAATGTTCGCATGACAGGGGACTTGTGACTCAAAAAAAATACGATCGTTTCTTCCGTCCCGTGTAATTTCCCGTGACAAAACGCCCGAAGACACCTAATTTGAGAACTGTAACTTCCGCTTTTTCCCACGTCCTCGCATTTATCCTTCCGTAATCCTGGAAACACGTCGACGAGGGGTCAGGAGGGGAGGACCAGGTGCGACGTATAATGCGGCCCGAATTCCCGAAAAATTAAAAATTATCCGAACAAATACGATAAGTGAATAGAGATAGAGAAAGTGAGAGAGTGAGTAAGAGGAGGGGAAGCGGTGTCAATTTAACATAAATGAACGCTTGTTTGGATTTTCGGTGGATGTTTACAAATTGACTGAATAATTTGAACAGCTGTAATTCAAATGAGAAGAGAGTAATTTCGCAAGTGGAAGAAACGATATATTTCATTTACGTTCATATTATGAGTGTGTTTTAATGACATGAAAATCCATTTCGGCGCCATGTGTTGGTGATGATGGAATTGAGGTCGAAAGCAAGTAGCAGGCCTAAGTTACAAATTCGTGAAAAAATATTGACAAAAAACTCAATGGGTACAAAAATAGCAAGAGAGTTCACATATTTCCATTGCCCATTTAGACGCTAGTTGCAGCGCATTTTTACTTTTACTCTAAATTATTCATTAATAGCTACACTTTGTGATGTACATTGTTCATGCTAGGTGACTAAAATCGATCATTTAGTGATTCTTTGTATACCGGTTGGTGCGTCGCCTGTTCGTTGATTAAACTCTTTTAAATAATTTGAAAGTTATACTGTACGTTCCAATATTTGATATCCTCACAACTAGTACAAACGAATCTTACGAGATGAATGTCAAGAGATCATTCACTTTCTAACCATTAGGCGACAACTGAACAATTTAAAAGTCTTGACAGATGTTGGAATTGGCCAAAACAAAATCACAAGATGATATCAGTGAAACACTTCCCCCCAAAACAAGTTAGTGGTGTATAAAATGTAAAGCTACTCAGCAATTACGCTCTAAAACATTACGCTCTAAGCAATTTGACACTAAACAAAAAGTATTGAATTTTTAAACATAATCCGTAAATATAAAATATGGACATCGATTTTTGATCGTCATCAAACTTAGCATTAACTCCAGTTAAAGTTCATTCCAAAATAGTTAAAAACACAGCTCCTCATTATAAATTCAAAAATGGACCCGAAACACTGTTGGGAACACTGAATCAGTTTGGGAACGAAAGGCCGCAGATCTTAAATAACCCCAGAGGAAAAAATCCATAGAGGTTAGGTCGTGTGAACGTGGTGGCCATTCCACTGCTTCTCTTCTACCAATCCGCTGATTTTGATTAGTGTCCATCCAACCATTGTCTAACAGGGGGTACGTAGTGGGGAGGTCTTGTTGGAAATGGAGTAATTCTCCTGTTAAAGAAAGCTTTCCATCTGTCTTTTTGATTTTCTAATTGCTGAATTATTAAAAGAGACAGCACTGGGCAAAATAATTTGGGCAATCATTAATTCTCAAAATTCGATTCGTCTATATGGATCATCATGTCCACGTTCCTGGAGAATTTTTATCTTATAAGGGTGGAATTTGTGGAATTTCAGAACGTTTCTTACAGACTCACGCGATAGGCCAGTCTCTGTGGCTGCTTGACGAGTCGAGAAAATCTGGATTAATAGTGATTTGTCGTTTCTTTTTTTTTACAAAAAATAAATATGATTTAAAACAACCAAAGCAGTAACAGCCAAAGTAAAATATTAACTTCGAAATCTTCTAAATTATCACTTTATTTTAATTACACATATAACACAGTATACTATAGTCTTTGAGGTTTAATAAAATATTTGCCAATATGATATATCCCACAACAGATTTTTTTTTAAATTATCAATCAGTTTTTCGATATAAGCTGTAGGGCTTCTCTCCTTTATTCATTATACATGGTTTTTATTTTGTATATTTATTTTATATATATATATATATATATATATATATATATATATATATATATATATATATATATATATATATATTATCTATTTATATTTATTGCTCATATATTATATACTATACTGCTTTCAACGAACCATAGAATTACATGTGAGCCCCCACTCTATGCGACTGATTATTTTAGCTTTTTTTCTTTAGACTTGTCTAGACATTTTTCTAGACTAGACTTTCTAGCATTCAGTTCGGTAAAGGCAAAAACTGGTAACTCTCAATTTTATTTTTAAGTTTTCTATTCGGATTTCTTTTTCCTCATTTTTGGATAATTTCAGAATCACAAACAAAATTGCTTCTAATATGTAGAAATTGTTTCAAAATTGGATTTTCAGTCCAAGAAACTAGTATTGTAGTCCATACGCAAATGATACGTGAATATAATTTTTCAACAAAATTCAATAGTTTTCTGAAGAATCTGATGAACTCTAATCAATTTTTTAAAAATCCATTCAAGTTTTAATCAAAGATCTAATCCATAAATCTGTTTGAGTCAAAATTCAACAATTTTTTATGTTGGGACATAGTCATAGTCTTGAAAGGGAAAATATTTGTCTAGTATACACAGTCTTACACATTACACGGGGATACATTTCACCTTTCTACTTTTGAAAACCCTCATTGCGTTTATTATTGCGTGAAGTACCTAAATTTTGCGTACGCTAAATTGCTTATATTTGTAAAATATGCCAATATTCACTAAATATTTATTTTGTATATTTTCCAAACCCTAATAAGCACCATTCAGCAGTTTTTATTTATGAAATTTTAATAATGGCTTATCCACTACACTTGTGAAATAAAATAATTTTAAAAAGATTATTGTTTGGTTTAAATCTGAGAGACATTGAAATAAGCTAGAATTTTGTTAGGTTTAGATAATTTAGTCTATGTTTGACTTTCAATATCATATCTATAATACCTTTTCTGATACACTGACATTTCCAGGCGTACACTATATTTAACCATTATTGTTGTCACTGATATTATTATTATTTATATTTTAACTATGTGATAGGGTTAAGTAGAGTAAGCATTAACGCTCTAACAAATGGTTATGTATATAACATCAAAACAGTGGCTATTATTATTATAAGTGGTGTAACATAATAATAAATTGGAGTAATTGTAATCAAAATCAACTGTTGTAAGCAGAAATTGAACTATTGATATCAATTTAAATCCGAGTGTATGCTGATGTTCCCTTCGGGTCTCCGAGCGTTAAACCAGTTTGAAAATGGAAAATAAATTTGAATATCAGGCATGCTTTCTGGTAAAATAAAAAATTTCATTATTATTGTATAAATTTGCGTCGAAACTTGCAAAGTTTGATGGAATTACAGAAACGGAACTTTAAAGAAAAATTTTACATAAACTTTCTTCAAACTTTTTCAAGTTCTCTCCACTTCATTATCCTTATATATTTACCCTTTCGACGCCATGTTGCAGTAAATATAAGTAAAGATTAGGTTTTCATTATATTACAGAAACTCTTAAGAGTATTTCAATCATAAAATCACAATTTTTAAATTTTCTTTCGATTTCTTCGCGTCTTGTGGCACTACTGAAAGCCAGCAATTTCATCAAAATTGCGAGAAGGAAACCTTGTATGGAATATTTTATAAACATTATCCTTTCCCCCCCCCTTTGTCACCTCAAAGAAGACCCCTTTTTTGGCGGAAGTGCGTGTTGTAGACAGGAAGTGTCCTTTTAATGACTTACGTGAAGCATATCTCCCAATACTGCTCGTTTATGGCAAATTAGAACCCTTAAGGCTACCAAGGGAAAGAATTGAAAGTAATAAATGAAATTAAAATTCCCATGTTTTGAGGTTTCTTTGAAATGATTTGTATTTTTTGATTTCAACGTGATACTTTCGAATCGAATTTTCTGTCACATTAAGCGACACGACTCAAAATTTGACAAAACTGACTTGCATATGGAAAAGTAATCAGAACCAATCTATAGTGTCCTTGGCTTAGTGCTGATTGAGACAATTTTTGGAAATAGATTTAACTGCATTTAAGAAATAATGTTACCTAAAAATTGTTTGCAAAAGAAACCCTTGTTATTACCGATTACCGACAATTGCTTCAGCTTTTAAATAGATTCCCATTACCTTCCATCGGTATAATCCTGCGCTCAAAGCGCGTTTGGTGCGCCTCTTCTTACTTTCAAAGAGCATCTTATTCATTATTATTTTCAAATTACAATGTAAAAGTACCTCCCGACCCAGATTCACCCCTTTCGATTCGATTTCCGAGCTGTATGCATCCCTTCGTGTGAAACGGGAATCTTTTCTTCTATTCCGTGCAGGAGAAGAGGGGGATCGATGTTTCACCCTATGTCAAATACCGAGTCGTAGATTAGTTGAAGATATGAAGAAGAGACAATGGAGCATAAAAAATTTTCGAATCCGAATTGCTTTGTCATTAAAATTGCATATAAAACAAGTACTATTAAAAAATGTCCAATTATGCACAAATGGATGTTTATTATACGGTTAATGCCATTAATTAAATTTTATTATTTCAAGCTACTTTACGGTAATAAAACGTTACGTGTGTACCAAGCAAGCAGGTGAAGGAAACTTTTATTGGTGGTTATTTAATGGTTTTATTCAGGCCGATGTAAATCCCATTGATTAGGCGTCTTAATTTTTTTTTCAGGTATAAGCAAGAAGAAGATTCAGAAGTCGATAATGAAGACTCCGATGACTCCGAGACCGAAGTTGAGCAACAAACGAAATCAAAGAAAGTCATAAATAAAGGGAGATGGAGCAAAGAGGAGGTAAGACAGTCGGAGTACAGCCATTGGTTATGGCTTCTAATATTTCAAATTTTCTCTAAGGATGCCAGGTTGAAACAGCTAGTAGACTTGTACAACGAGAAATGGGACGTAATCGCCGAACATTTCCAGGACAGATCGGACGTCCAGTGCCAGCAGAGATGGACGAAAGTCGTCAATCCGGAACTGGTGAAGGGCCCGTGGACTAAAGAGGTAAGGCCATTCGGTCTCTCGTGTTTTGAATTTTCCGTTTTGCACGGCTGCTTCGTTCCCACGCGGCGCCATAGTTCACATGACGTATCAGACGAATTGTGTCACTTTTGGGCGAAATTCCGACCATACGACGTGCTACAGTTGAATAATAATCGTGAGAGACGAGTCGGAACTTTTTTGGACGTAATGCCAAACTAGCACTTGAAATACACGCTAAAAATTTTCTTCATCAGATTCAGTTTAAGGCTGTTGCAGAGGACGATATCTTGAGAGTCATTTGAAATATGTTATTGAAATAAAGACCAATAGAAGTAAAAAAATCGAGTAATGAAAGTAGTAATGAAATTTGGAACTTTGCAACTTTGGAAAATTTCTTTAAAAAAAACACTAAAATTTCGTTACTATCGATGTGCCATGTTACACCCCTGAACATTTCACCCCCATATCGTTTCGCTCTGATAACTGTTTGAAGGCCAGATCGTGTTTCAAATAATTTTTATTTTAAAAAAAATGATTAATGAATCTGAACACACAATAAACATACAAAAATTTACTAAATATTCTTAAAATTCAGTTATGGCCAATACCTACCGAATACCTACGCTATTATCAATCCTAGTACAGCTTTCTGCAGTATTTTTTGTTCTAGAAATTACTTCATATTTTTCGTTTTTCACCTAAGAATATTTGGAAATATCATATCTATGAAATGATTGTTTTCTTAAACAATCTATAAATTATGATACAGTTGGAAATAAATTAACGCAGGTACCGTCAAAGACCAGCCTTCAACATTATTATTTACTGTTATAGTTCAATTTTTACTATAAACATTTCACATCACCAGAAAGACAATTTTGGAGCGCAACTTTGCCTTTTGTTTCGTCCTCTCTATGTAGCAGCCTTAACAGTAATTTGGAACAGACAACGCATTTTCAGCAAGTTCTCACCTTCTACAACTGCCTCAAACTGATCCGCTGCTGATTCCACCGGGATGAAAGCCAGTGCAGCGAGTTTTTGAATCCACATAGAAACTCATGAGATTCATTGTATTGTACGTTTAGACCCTCTAGTTGAACATGATCTTATATACTTTGACGCAGCTGAAGAAAACAACTTTTCGTTTTCGTTGTTTAAGTTAATCCTTGGATAGTTTTGATTCACAATTGGACCAAGTAGGTGGCTCTGCGATTTCAATTTTTCAATTCAAAAAAAGTTTTATTTCTCCTTTTTAAAAACAATTCTCCATTTTTTTAAATGAGAAAGAAAAAAGTTGGCTTTTTGTTTACGCTATATATTGAGACGCACATTCCTGTCACATTATACTAAAAATATGCAATGTCAGTAATTTACATCATATAAATTTCACACAAATATATAGAAAAATATCTTCTAAAAAATTAAAAGTTGAAGTTAATTTTAATTTCCATGAAAATGTTTTAAGAATTTTGACGAACTCATGCTGTAAAAATGGCTTTAGGAATTGCCATGCAATTAGGATTGCCATCCTAATGCAAATTCCCAAAGCAATTTGCGTTATCCCACGCCTTATAAATTGACCTTAGGAATTGATTACGCTAGCTTATTCGATTCAAAATGTTCTGGAAAGTTATTACACTAATCCATGCCAAGTATGGCGTGTGTCAAATATTGCATTGATTTTTAAAATTCCTTCAAAGGTCGTGCTTATGACTTGGGCTCGAAAAATACGCAAAATGTATATTGAGTGCATATTTGCATATTTTACAAATGCCAGTAATTTTATAAATGCATTATAGTTTTTTTTGGATATTTTTGGATTCTTAATCCTATTATCTTTTATTTTTAATTTGCCAGTTTCAACTACCTTAAGCGATATGACAGCTTTGAATGAAGGATAATGAAAATAACTAAAAAATATCTGAAAATATTATTTACCCAATGATCAACGTGATTTGATGGTGTTCACGAATGATCCAATTTTAAAAACAATATTTTAAATTTTCTAGTCGAACATTTGAAACAGATTTTCAAATCATAATTTTGGCACTCACAATTGTAGATAAATTAAAAAATACGTAGTAGTCTTAAAAACGTTAAGAATAACAATTTCTTAGTACAAAAGATTTATTAATATTTGTAATTATTTTAATAAGTAATTTTTTTTTATATTCTACATACATATATAAATATGAAACAAAATTTTTGAAATACATAAATATGAAAGTATATGAAATGTAATACTTCGATTCGGATTAGAAACAAATACGAAAATTATAAAACTAATAAAATTCGGGATGGCTAGAATTTGCCCAAATATGTATTCAATCGTGGAGAAAATGAAGACCAAAATTAAATAACGAAATAAATAACTCAACAACTGGAAATTGCAGTGTAATTAGAATAAATACAAATATATGTACAGTAACAGTATTGGACTAAGTTTTTGGTCCTTCGAATTAGAATTTAAAAGAGTTGTGAATTTTAATCAGACATTTTTTTGGACTTGTCTTTTTTTCCATTAAATGAAAACCTGCTGCTACAAAATTCTCCGACTCTAAACAGAAAAGAAAATTCAATTTTTGATAGGGGTTACAGTGACCCCTAGGAATCATCTGTGTTATGTTAGATTATGAAACCAACTAAGGATTAATCTTTATTGTTTAGTAAACAACCAAAATTACAACATGCAAAATGTGTTATTCCAAAAATGTTTTAAAACTAAATACATTTCTCAATTTATCTACAACTGTGAGGGTCAAATTGAAATTACAATTTGTTAATTTGATCTAAATGATGGACTAAAATATTAATAGAATTTACAGTAGACACCATCTTGATAAGAAAACAATCCTAGCTAGCAAATATTCTATGTATGGCTATAAATTTTCATATTCGTGTTACGCATCGAAAGTAAAACTAATTTAGACCAAACCCATGTTTCTCTATTTTTGTCGAATACTATCGAATCACGTTTATCATTAGGTAACGTACATTGCTTTCTACTTAAAAGGGGCATCTCATTAAATGAGAAGGATAATTGAAAACCGAAAAAAGAAAAATTAAATAAAACGGATTTTTGAGACAGAAAATCATCACAGAAAGTATTCAAAAAATATTGATACCTATGCTAAATTGTCCGTATTTGTATACTAAGCAAACATGCATTTTGCATATTTTTCGAGTCCCACTCATAACCATATATCTTCATTGACGGAACTAGTCTACTCCTCAGCTTCCCTTAATCACTGCCAGATCTTGTCGGTTCCATAATTTTTGTAGAATTTGCTTTACTCGTACTAATTTATTTATTAAATGAGAAGGATAATTGGAACCAAAAAAATTAATTAAAACGGATTTTTGAGACAGAAAATCATCAGAGAAAGTATTCAAAAAATATTGATACCTGTGCTAAATTGTCCATATTTGTATACTAAGCAAATATGGCTCTTGCATATTTTTCGAGTCCCACTCATAACCATATACCTTCGTTGACGGAACCAGTCTAGTCCTCAGCTTCCCTTAATCACTGCCAGAACTTGCCGGTTCTATAATTTTTGTGTAATTTAGTTTTCTATAAGTTATTTCTAATAAATTATCGGCACAACGTGTCTGTCATATCATCTATATAACGCATATTTGTCATATTAAAACAATCTGTAGGCGTGGTGTAGGTTTATTCAGTTCTAGCCCACGCTTGATTCCAAGCAGGTGGGTGTAAATCTAAATAAATCCCAAAAAGAGGTGTAGAAAAAATCTTCACCTACACTTCTTCGGTCTGAGCTGTAAGTGCGTGTCCACTTGTAAGTTCACGTTTTTAACTCTACGGTCTCCATAAACGAGCGAAATTTCTTCCAGACATGAAGTAGGCTCGTTTCGGTTGTGATCAAAGATATGGTGACCGTGAAAGAGCACGAACACAGCTTGAACTTGTTTATTACTACATCGTTATGTAACGGGGCGGTTCGGTCAAGTTCTGAACTGCTCAATGATTTTTTCCCGCCAACGACCAAAAAGTAATTGAAAATTTCTTAGTGGAAACCTGAAGTTCTTTATTGTGTAATTTGAAGAACAAAAAAGAAATATGTTGAGTTTGTTTTCCGTTTCTTTCCGCCAGTGTTTATTACTCCTAAGGTTACATGTATAGTTACTATTTTTGATCATTATTTACTTCTTTTCCAGACTGGCGAAATACCGTTTCCGCAGTTAATTGAAACTTTATTCGGAACCTAACTAAAGCCTAATCTCTTCTTACGATTCAATCTTTATACCGTAGAGATGACGTATCCCGCATTTTTATGCAAATCGATCGATTTACCATCCACCTGGTTTCCGGTGCGGATGAAAAGTGAATACGAAAAGTGCGTTAAAAGTAGAAGAGTAAAATAGACCAACACCTCCATCAGCATCATTATCAGGTTTTATTTAAATAAGAAATGAACGGAAGTTTTTACAACCGAAGGGGCAGTTACATCAAGTTCGAAAAAATTAAACGGGTTAGAAACATCTTACAAGGGAAATTGTGTGGTATGTCTTAATTATATTCCATTAAAAAAGTGAAGAGTGTTAGGGTTTGTGCATGGAAGAACCAAATGCCAAATTTTACTTTTCAATGGATAGTTTCACCTTTAGCATTGAACAGATGATTACTAACTCTACCTTGAATCCATAACGTCAAAATTGTATCCATCCTCTTTGAAATCGCCAGCAACAAAAATGTATACTTATCCTGACTAAAATAGATTCATAGAGCACTTTGTGTGTGACTTGTTTTAGCACAAATCCATGTTTACAATTACTTTTTTATGTCGATATTCGTTAGACAATTATTGACGAGAGTAATTCTGAGTTTGTTGCACTGTACCGTTCTCAAGGATTTCTATGGAATAGGTCGTTAAATACTTGATTGAGCTGCGGTATGTGAACGCTTCCCATGATTTTCCCGCCGAAGAAAATCTGCCCGAACTCTTTGGTCTTCTCCACTCCCAGAGATTTTCCGAAAAAGTTTTCAAATTTCTACTTTGCGACGATTAGAAACCGCAAAGTACTTTCCCCTCAATTTTCCATCTGTCGCCTCATGCCCAACATCTTTACTTGCCTTTCAATTATCATCGTTTCCAATTAGTACCTGCATACCTCTTGTGCATTACCTACGTCCTCTCCCCCTCATTCTCTTCTCCCTGCTTAAGTTCGTTGCCCTCCGGGCCCCTGGAAGAATGGGAGCTCGGTGGGAACCAGAAAGAAAAGAAGTGAGGAGGAAAAATCGAAAGGGTTAGATCGCTTTTGTGTTTCTGCTTCGATAGTTCAGCTTGCGGTCGAATAGGGAAAAGGATGCGTATGTTTTATGCAAGTTTGGGTAACTTTAATGAATCCTTTTGACTTGGGGTAGTAGTAACATTATTTGCATAAGTATGCAAAATTTCGGGATTCGAAACTTTTTCTACGTTGAGGTAGTAATCTCATGTCTCTAGTAAAGCAAATTTTAATCTTCTTTTTAAAATTGAGCCAGTAGGAAAAGGAGGAAACGGAAATATTTTTTTTCTTAAAATTTGGAGTAGCAATGAGCTCTCCTCGAGTGTAGAAAATCATTCAAAATGTGGTAAATATTTTTAATGCTTGAAACAGTAGTGATCTTTTACGCCTGAAGTGTAGCAAAGTTAATGACTTTTTTCACTTGTAATAGTGCTTTCCTCTGCTTCAGTAACTCCCCCGTTAACTGCGCGTGATTTAAGAACGACGGTTTAGATTTGAAAATTCAGACTTGCGCATTTTTCTAGGCGTATTAGAAAGGTTTCCGATTTCATTCATCTCGTCGTGTGATGCGTACAACGAGACGGAGAGAGAAAGAAAATGGAAAAAAAGTACAGGATCGTTGCTTTAACCTTGACTTACGAGCGCTTATGTAACTCGCGCCTTGCCGCGCATTTCGCTAATCGTAAACTGACGATATTCTCAGTTTGAATATACTTCTGTAACGATTTTTTTGAATTGGAATGTAAATGTTGCTGGAATTTTCTCGAAACTATTGGAATAACTAACTGACACTTGTATTACATTCGTGTTATTTTAGAAGAAAAGTTTGGACGAGAAATCTACATATTTGCGACAATAAAAATATCTTAAATATCCCACTTAAATTATTCCAATTGGGTAAACGCTTTTATAAAATATTTAATTCGAGAACTGAATTTTTATAATACCCAGAACTAATATTTTTAACTAAATTATTCGCCAAAGGCCCACATTGACTAAGTTGTACAATAACTTTTTTATCAAAGCACTAATTAGGATCTACCAGGGTTTAATCTACCAGGAACCACGGTTCTATTTTAAAAAATTATTTTTTTTTTAGTAGATGATACACTAAATTTAAAATTAATTCTCACATAACGTAATGAACTCTTACTCCAAAGATTTGAAAGGAATATCTTCAGAAGAATCTACAGTCCCATACAAGATCCAATAGTACCCTGTCGCATACGAACAAAAGCAGAAAGAGAACGTCTCTACCAAAACCCAAGCCTAATGAAAATCATAAAGTCCCAAATATTATGGGCTGAACATGTCCTGAGACTGATAAAAACTGTTTGAGAAACAAACCCAGGGGCAATAAGACCCCTAGTAAGAGCAAGACTTGGATAATAACAGATACCATAGTAAAATTCTTAAAAATAAGGGAATCGACTAGTCGAAAAGTGCGATGATGGACAGAGACAGATGGAGGCAAATCGTCATTGCAACTAAAAGATTGAGAGTAGATGATCGAGTCTTAAAACATAAACGTTTTCATTTGCTCATAGTATAATAACAGTTTTACTGTTTAAGCTTCGATAAATGTTTACTGTATGGTAATGAAGTATGATTTGGTGAGTTTCAGTGTGAATCATCAATGATAGCGTCGGTGTGAAAAACATTTCAGTGTAAAAACAATGGGTAAAATGCATTAGCATTACCTTTCGGTTGTAAACGCCGTGGCAGGCTTCAGATGTGTTCCCAATACCAATCTGTGACATTTGGACGCTATTAGCACTTTTCGGCAATATGAGCAGTAAACAGTGACAGTAAACTGTTTGAAAATTCTCACATAATTAGTGGTATTGGAAATTCGATAGATGACAATTCCCTGCGGAATCCGTCCCTACTGGAATGTAACAAACCATTTTTTCTTCTCCTATTTCAACAAAATAACAAACAACTCTAAATGGAGTGCAACTTGTGCAACCAGATTAAACAGCCAAGGAAAGAACAAAAGAATAATTATTTTTCATGCGATTCGTGTAGAAGAACACTATGTATGGATTGGTTTAAACGAATACCATTAGAAATCAAATGTATATCATTTCAAAAATGACTACTAATTTTCCACTGTAGGAACTGCCGCAACTATAAGTTGGTAAATTTACCACAAAACGTTATGAATGATTAAGAACAAATAATCAAGGGGCAAATAATAAAATATTTAAAATATTGAAAGATAAACTTGAAGAATAGGAATCCTCAAAGACTAATGAAATTCCTCAGCCCTCTTATGCAGATGCTGCTAAACTAAACAGTGAGATATTTGTTGCAAAAACCTAACTACTCCATTCTAGTTCTTAAACTAAAGAATCTACAGGATGGAAAGCAGACAAGAGAAGATATAAATCTGAACTAAAAGTCTTAACATATTAAAATAAGGAACCGCAGTTATGAAATGTCAAACAAAAGAAGAAACTGATCTAGAAAAGGCAGCAAAAATCAAACTACATGATATCTATGTATACATACATCTAAAAAAAATGAGGAAACTTAGTATTAAAATTGTTAACGTCTAATAACAAACGGAAAGGAAGCAGATTAAAAAATACTTAAAACACTAGAATTCAGTTATCGGTGACATTATAGTTATACACATGCAAAACGAAAAGGGATCTACACTAAATACATCGGTTGGTAAAGACGTAGTCTATGAAAATTTAGAAGTACTTACTTCCTTTGCCGTTCTTTCACAAAAAGCAAGACTTTCGAAACAAATTAGTTCGCTCCTTATGCAGTGAGGCAGTATAATATAATCTTATTGTACTGTTGTATCTTATGCCGCTACACTATGGCATTTACTCAAAAACAATTGTCTTCCCATCGGCTCATATCATAAACTTTGGCCATGGAACAGTACTCACGTATTTTAAGACACTATTTATATGCCCAATATGCAAAGCATGTGATCCAGATAAAATTTCAAATTGTAGGCTAATAAGTCTCATTAATAGTATAAGCAAGGTGTCTGAAAAATGTATTAAATCAAAGTTAAACAGGTTGAGATGGAATTAACACTAGTGACGCTATATATTGCATTTATTTTTTTTTTTGATTTGGCAAAGGCTTTTGACACTGTGCCCCATGACAAACTCCTACAAGTTCTTGAGCGCTATGGTGTCAGGGTCATAACGTTAAATTTTTTTAAAAGCTACCCTACAGATAGAATTCTGATGATAAAAATCAAATATTCTGAGTGATCTAATGATGATTAAAATGGATGTTCTCCAAGGTATAGTTTTAGGTCTCCTGCTCTTCTTAACCTACATTAACTCCACGTTAACGACAAACATAGAAGGTTTGTTTGAATCATGCGATGATGACACTGTACTGGTATTTGGAGACTTCGATTAGAATACATAAGGAAAACTACATTTGTGGAATCATATAAAATTTAACACTGGCTTGACTATAACCGTATATTTCTGAATTTGATGAAAACCAGTTATATTGCGTTCTCAATTAATAAAGCTAGTAGACCAAACTTCACATCTCTACAAGTTGGTAATTTCACCAAAACTGATAATGAAACTAATACTACCAAATATCTTGGAATAACGATTGATAACAGCCTCAAATGGCATGCACATGTACAGCGTGTAACTAAGAAAATCAGACGATTCACATATAAATTCAATCAACCGAAAAATATACTCAAAAAAATCTGTCAATAAGTCTATAAATTTCTAATAGAAACAAATTTTAAAAAA
Organism: Cryptocephalus primarius; assembly: GCA_963576515.1. NCBI lineage: Eukaryota > Metazoa > Arthropoda > Insecta > Coleoptera > Chrysomelidae > Cryptocephalus > Cryptocephalus primarius. The sequence continues at coordinate 7,849,305 of OY754938.1, read as the reverse complement.
GGAAATTATCCAATTGCATTAGTCTGTGCAAAAACTTTATATCTCATCGGTACTCGACTAGAAATAAAATCAATAAAATCAGTAGAAATAAAAATTGTTATAGAAGATCTACCTCAACGGTTTTCTGCATTCCATTCCCCCAAGGTGTTCAATCTATTGCCAACAAAATTGAAAATTGTTATAATCATGAAAACTTTTTTTATAAACTGAACAATTCATAAATGGTTCATACATATATACATATACTGTATATACAATACATGTACTGTATATACATAAACTAAACATAAATAAATTCATTACAGAGGTAAAACCATTAGAAAATTACAAAGAGCCAAAGTATTCAACTTGAAAATGACCGGTAAATATTTATAGGACGAAAGGTATATTACATAATTCCTAATTCAGTAAATACATGAAACAAAAATTCCATCATGTATTATAAGAAATATATAAGTATGAAAAAAATCATACCAATATTTGATCGGTGACTGCTTAACAGATAAGACGGCGTTACTAATCATGTGCTATTGTATAAAGTGCGCTTCTATGTCACTATGTTAACTGTGTCGAACATTTATATAAATGCACGCTTAGGTGTTACAAAGATGTAAATAAATAAAAAAGTCTAAAAATGTAAAGTTTAAACAATTTCAATTAAATTCGTGCAATTATGACTCCTTTGTTATAATAATCAAGACAACCTGAAATTTTAAGAACATTTTACAACACCATTGTATCCCAGTCTTAACCGTTTGAATTTGAAATCACCTCAGTGTCACTTGGTGAGGTTACAATTCTGTGATTTTGATCACTACAATACACAGGGACAAGAGGATTGCGGATCATCATTTTGAAACGGAGATAAATACGATTTTCAAAGTATTACAAAGAACATGATTTGTGCATTGAAATAAATTTTGGTTCTGTGATCAGTTCTGAAATAAGGTATCTCGAGTGTCTTTTTTTAAATCTTGTGTTTTTTTATTATTAATTATCATTTGAACCATCCTGACTAAAATCATTGAATCCATCGTCGGTGCCTGATAGTGTCGATACCACCGTGCGATCATAGAGTTGTCAGTAAATACTTTACTTATGCTATTTGTTACCATTCTCACATGTCGTTTTGTTTTCGTAGGAGGACGAGAAGGTGATAGAGCTGGTCAACAAGTACGGCGCGAAGAAATGGACGTTGATCGCCCGCCACTTGAAGGGCCGAATCGGCAAGCAGTGCCGCGAGCGGTGGCACAATCACCTCAACCCGAAGATCAAGAAGAGCGCCTGGACGGAACAGGAGGATGAAATCATCTACCAGGCGCACCAGATGCTCGGCAATCAGTGGGCGAGGATAGCAAAGTTGCTGCCCGGCAGGACCGACAACGCCATCAAGAACCATTGGAACTCGACGATGAGGAGAAAGTATGAGGACAGAGAAAACGGATACAGGAGAGGGAGGAATAAGAAGGCTATGTTTGGGCAGAGGAGCCAGGTTGTGCAGGTGGAGGCCGGGGACATCGTCGTTGCGAGGAGGAAAAGGAGTAATATCAGTGCGGAGGTAACAAAACTATTAACATATTAACTATGATCATTATTATTGTAACTACATCGTAACTCAGCTGTAGAGTTAGACTTGTAGGAAGAAGCTTGACAGGTTGGTACAGTATTCTTGAAGAAGGAATACATTTTAAAAAAAAATTATGAAGAAAAAGTTCCTTCAGAACAGTTACTCATATTACAATTGATGTTGATCGTCACAGTTCTCTTCTTTGAAACCTATCCAGATACATTCACTGACATAACCAGGGATCACAAGACGCTATATACTGTTCTAGTGCTCTCCATTGAAGAAAACTAAATTCGATTGAAGTATGTAATAATCTGCTCCAGTTGGCTCACTTTTACAGTATCGTCTCTACTCTTTTGGGTCCTCTGTGTATCAAATATTACTATATTAGGCTCAGATAAGGTTTAACAAAGTTTTCGATCTGTTGAAGCTGCACTTGAAATACGTGTATCTTTATAGAGAAAAATGACACCTAATGTTCCTAATAATTTGCTTGTCAATGACAAAATGCCAAAAATTTTGTAAGTACCTACCAAATTGAATCTCTGAACCTCGTCGTTATAGGACTGGGCAGTGGAAATGTACGACCAGGCGAGTAGCCAATCGAGCACCGGCGGCTTCTCGATGGGAACGCATACACCAAGCCCGGGCCCCCTCACGCCTTCTACGAATCAAGTCGTCGGCGGAAGCGTAGCTTATGACACATTCGATCCATCGCCTTCCAATCAGAACAACAACGAGCCAATGGGATTCAGTTATGTGAACTATCAAAACCATCACCAGCACCAGTCTCCCGTTAAGCTGACCGCTATGAACGATGATGCGGACTTTGACATGGGCTTCTACAATTCCCCTGGCGTTAGTCCACTGAAGATTAATGGGAATCAGTTCGGCAAGACACGTGAGGATAACTGGTTTTGCTATTTTATTTATCAACCAAACCAGATTTATCAAAGTGTCCCTTTGCATACATACAACATGGTATATACATTGAACCCTACACAGGTAAACTATCTGCCTGTTTATGTGACTGGCCTATCAGGTTAAGACTAAACCTGTATTGAATATTTTACAAAACATTCAGTAATGGATGGTACTATAATAATAGATACCAAAAACCAAAATATATAATAGCAAATAGCCTATTTTTAATTTAAGGTTTTCAAGACTTGACATGTCTTAAGCATTTGAGTTATTAAAATTTTGGAACTTTTTGACATTAATCAAAGTGTTGTGCTGGAATACTATTAATTTGTAAACATTTTTTTTTATTATTTAGTGTTTTTTATATATAAAGAATTAAGTTTTGTTTGGTTTTATATTTGAGTTAAGCAGAGGCAGATTAATTTTTCCATTATCAATTATATAATTTAACGAGGCCAAAGTATTTCGAAGAATTTGAAATATATAACCAAAATGAAAAATTGATAACATTTGGTTTTCATCTTTCATTTATTTTTACTTTCATTGACAATCGATTTAAAATGAAAAACTGCAGTAGGGTTTTTTGATTCAATAAATGTTTGGTTTCGATTAAGTCTGGTTTCTTTGTAGAATTTGAATTTATTATAGAATAAAAGTTGAAGCTTAGAGAGATCAAAAAAGTAGATATTGGAGTAAGCAGTTGTGAATAGTAATATTGGAATCTTGGAGTAATGGTTCAAAGGTAGGGAAGCAGTTAATTCTGGTGAATACTAAACTTTCATCCACTCAAAAAAAAACTATGTCCAAATGACCCCTTCCCTTACCTTTCAATCAATCAGTCGACGCATTTCTAGTAACTGGTTCTCATCGCCACAATTCTCTGTGGAAAAGGTCAGTTTAGTAGAAAAATACCATCGAAATAAGTGGAGTAAAATGAACTTTCTCACTTTTTAGGAATGATGGTGTCTTCTTACCCTTCGAGCGCCCCGTCGGCCGCGCAGGCAGACAGCTCGACAGTTCCGCGCGCCTCGACTCCCGTCATCCTGAGGAAGAGCAAGTCGAGGAGGAAAAGGGAGAACAGCGAGCAGTCCTCGTCGCATGACATAAGCTTTGCCAGCACGAGCGACGGCAGCAGAATGGACGACATCGAGTTGCTGTTAGACGCGGCTGTTGCGGCCAGGCAGAAGCTATTTAGTCCGTTGAAGTCCACGATGGGATGTTCTCCGATTAAACAGCTCCCATTCAGTCCGTCGCAGTTCTTAAACAGTCCGAATATACACAGCATTACGTTTGATGCGGCCGGCGCAGCCACAGCTTCGACCCCTAAGAATCAGACGACGAACACTCCAGTTAAGATTAAACAGGTTATTACTACTAATGACTAACCCATTTTAACCAATATACTGACACAGAGATAGTGAGGGAGGTTAGAATTTTATATTATCTCTGGATTAGCTCTTATAAGGATCTTACTTCGGCTTATGATACTAATTATTGCTTCTTTCTAATTACATAACACATTCAATTTGTTATGGATGTCATTTAATGTAGTTTATGTGTTTTGTCAAGTGTTTGACATGCCAAACATTCACTAACGCTTCTGTCCAACCCCATAAAGATAAAACCGCACTGAGCCGCACTGAACCGCACTGCAGTAGAGCGGCGTGACTAAATATTATTGACATGATATCATATGAGAATAAACGCACTACGCGGCAGCGGAACTGCACTGCATGGCAAAGTTGACCAACCTACCAACTTTGACGTGCCTTGCTGTGTCACATAGTTCTGTTGCCGCTTGTGCGGTATAGCAAGCGACACCATATCATTGCCAAGTTTCGAAGTTTTTTTTTTAATTCTTTAGATTCTTTCAGATTTTGAGCAAATTTTCATAGCATAATGTAACTTTTATGGCACTCCACAGATAGCATCCACACATCCATTTTTTTCAATTGAGTTTCTTAAATAATAATATGCTCTTTAGAGCTGGCGTACAATTTTTGTCAAAACGTTACATATGAATTGCTTTTCATGTAAAATCAAATGGTACCCTAATTATAACTATATTGAAAATTCTCTGTTATAGCCCTTTCTGCTTGTGTCCACAGCGCACTATCTATTGGATTTTGTTGTAGGATGTGTGTGATGTAGGTCTCATGGGCACTGGCATTCTCAGTATACCATTTTTCATTCCCCATTCCCCTTTTTCATCATTTTAAAGTCTGTTACTCTTGGCCATTTTCGATATCTGTCTTAGTTTCGCCTCAGATGGCATGACACCACGTTTTGTCTATACTTCGAAAGATGATCAGTCCTTTAAACTTCCCAGATTCATCCATACATTATATTATTTCATACAATTGTTCCGTATAAATCCGTGGTATTATTTTTTGGGATTGCTTCGATAATAATACTTTGCATTTCTTATATTTCTAAAGTTGTGTGTACATGTGTACATATTACAAACACCAATACTAATGAAACTCTTATACCTTCTTTTATAACATCAGAAGGTAATAATGATCCTAATTCCATACCATCATAGATAAATTAGTTATATATATTTGACATTATCGCTCCGAAAATATATATCCTCCTACCAAATGAAATAAAATCCAGTGTGACAATAAATATATTTAAAAAACGACATATTAGTGTACACTCGTTTGACTTCATTAATATGTTATGAAGCGATTGATTTTATTTAATTATTTTTCTCTAATATCTTTTTACTGGAAAAGTTTTGTAACACTTCTGAAACTTTGCCATTAAATCATAGTGTGTGCACATACAGTTTTAACCTAGGTATCTTATGAATTTGGAATTGTTTTCATTTTTCTTATATTACATCTATATAGTATCATTGCTGTAAACTTAAATTCTGAATTATGAAATTATATGTATGTTCAGTTGAAGCGTGAGGCCCGACATCACTCCATCAACTGACAGGTTACTCTCAACACCATAAATATTTTTCAGGAGCACGACTACAGCCCCTTGAGCACGCCTCATGGGCCGCCGCCGGTGATAAAGTCGGAACCGGGTGTCGCCTCCACCTCAACGTCTGAAGTAATATCGACGCCCTCGAAGCGGCTCCTGCTGAACAACGATACCCCCCGCACTCCTACTCCTTTCAAGAAGGCGTTGGCCGACCTCGAAAAGATATCCGGACCGATCACGAACCTTCCGGATACCCCATCGTCTCGCCTGGAAGACATCACGGAGATCATGAAGAAGGACCAGGACGAGTCTTCGCACTACGAGACGGACGGCAGCCTGTTGGTCGTAAGTTTGAAGGACTTTTTTATTTTTTTTCTTTTTCTTTGGGACTTTGTGTTTGTGTGTTCTAATGTGGTTAAACCAAAGGGTAAAATAGTGAAGGAAGCTTTGAAGAAAAAGATCTACTATTTCAAGTTTTTCGAGATTACTTCACTTGAGTTGTTGAAAAACGTTGCAGGTAGTTTGATACGTGTGAACTGTCAAATTCAAGTTGTGTTGTATTGACATATTCTGTAAGTAGATACTGTATATGAGACTGTTTCTCTCAGTAAAGAAAAGAGCTCGTGGGTATCCGAGCCGACCTTAAAATGTTGAAATCTTTTTATAGAACGATAGTGGTTATCTGACCGCCAAACGAAAAGGTGCCACTACCTTGCCGGCGGACAAAGAGAACGTTCTCCCAAACAAGAAGGTGCGGAAAGCTCTTGCCCCATCTTGGGCTTTCACACCTCCACGAATAAACTCGTCGGATATGTCGTTTGCCGTTGAGACTCCCGTAAGTGACATAATTTTTCAGGTTCTTTTGAAAATCATCCATGTTTCTGTAGTTATTTATAAGTTATTTCGGAAATGATGTATAGGTGTCGCCGTCTAGTACAACTCATTCGGAACTAATATTCGGTTTTTATTTACTTTGCAAGTGGAAAAAATTGAATTAAAATTTCTAACACATGTGTACATTGAAAAATTGAACTAACAATGTTGTATAAAAGTGTAAAACCATTAGTATATGTGTTGCAACAATACTTAAGAGGTTTTGTGTAAGTAACTCTTAGAAATGATTGATCAACGTGCTATTGACTCGACGGCATAAGTTGCGAGTGAGTAACACTAGTAGGTGCTGCCAAATTTAATTAAACGACACCTCCATCCATTACATGTATATACTCTTTGAAATTTCAGAGTCGATCCCTGGGAGAGGACATGTTGTTCTCGACGCCGGCTTCAATGCTGAAAGATTCTCTTGGCGTGTCGAGTCTGGATTACCCATCGCAGCCGTGCTCCTCCAAGGTACTTGGCTGGTTTCATTTCGGAGATAATAATTTCCTTTCGTGAACGAAAACACGCACCCGAAGCGAAACTCACACCAACACGTCGTGCAGTTCCCTGCCCAAAAAGAATTTTGTACCTGCTTCCTTCTCCTTCACACACACATACACACATACTACACACCTATAACATATCCGCTCTAACCATACTAAATACTTGCGTGGTCTGGCAGTTTACTCTATTCCGTTGGTTTTTTCTTGAATCTCTTCATTTTTCTCTTCTTGTTGTTAAGGTGTGGGTTAATTTTCCGTAAGGCGCATGAAATGTGATAATTTAGAAATTAATGCATGTCTCGTAACAGGGATTTCTAGTTAGTACAACATTTCTCAATATTTACAATGTTGAATAACCGGTGAAATAGTTTTAATGTATTGTTGTCCTGCAACAATAGGTAAAGTAAAGTTTAAACTAATTGTTAAACGAAAATTTGACAGTTCTATGAAATATCATTACTACTTTATTAGTGACCTGGAAGTTATTTTTATAACACACAAACTTAATCTAGTAGATCTATTTAGGACCCACCTATACTGTGATATACGTTGGAAAGCGTCATTTAGGTGGAGAAACTCTGATTTTACTTAGAATGTGACTGAAAATTAATCAGCATGTACGGGTACTTGAAACAGTTTATGGCACTTGGTTAATTTATGTTCTGCTTTCATTACAAACTTACAAATGTTTAATTCCAATCAGTCCTATCCTGTCAACTTCTGCGTTCATTATACTACTTGGCGGCACTGAATACGCAAGTATAATTTTCTTTATGTGCTTCTTCTCCTGTCTATCTCTTCTAAAGAAACTTCAAATTATATATTAATTCTTTTTATTATTATTATTATTATTGATTATTTATGCAAGAACGTTATATTATTTTTGTTATTTGTGTTGTTAACAGAGTCCTTATAATAATAATACTTACTCTAAAGATACATTCTATTGCTTGCGCTATCTAAGGACTAACCGGGATAATGTAAAGTCTCTAAATACAGTATTTAAATTTATTTAGTCGAGTCGCAGATTCGTAAAAGTTTAAAGTTCGTCCTTCAAAGGATTTGAAGTAATGGAATGTTTGAGTCATCACTTGATTACAGAAGTAGTTAAGTGTGGGAAAGAGTTTCTGCTGATATTTGTGGATGCTCTAGTAGTTTTTTGTGGAAAGCTTCTTTAACTACGACTTTGCTTTGTATTTGTTCTGTTTCTTCTTCAGCTAAGAGTCCGTACTCCAAACTGATTACGTCTGTGTTCAAATGATGACTTATATATGAAACCAAATAGAAATAACCTAGCACACAGCTACCTTTTTGTTGATTAATTATTTTATTTGTAGATACTGCACTTTTTTATTTTCTTTGTAGTTTTATTATTTTTGTTTGTTTGTTTATTTGTTTATGCACTCGAATTCCTTTCTGTCCTGTATGTTCTTGCACTAGTTATAAGTTACCAAGAAAAAAGAGTTAGGTGCTCTGAATCGTGAACTCCCAAAATGTTTCATGTCAAGATTTTACGTTTTGGGAGTCCGCGGGGGCTTGGGGTTTGTAGTCGTTGAACGGGTGTACGTGTGGTGGTACTGTAGCATAATATCCTTGTCCTGGCAGCGTCCACAACCACCATCACCACCACAACCATCAACAACATCACAACCTTCCGCCGGTGCCCAGAACCGAACACCCTCCTGTCAACGCAGCACTGCCGCCAAGCGGATCACCTTCGAGGAGACTCTCCCCAAAGCCGTCAAGGTGAGAAAGAGAAAGCAAAATGAGGGGAGGGAAGAAGTACAAGAAAAAATCCGATCACCTTCATCTTCATTATTTGCACGAATTGCAATTGTTACGAATTTCTTGAAGTTGGTGAAACTGCCTTTGAATTGGTTGTGGAAGCTTTTTAAAGGAAGTCTGGTCTATGGTTGTGTCTTTTGTGGACTTTTCTTTAATTTATCCTTTTTATCCTATAGGTAACATTGCAAATTTAAATTATCCAGCTAGTGAAGAGATTTCCTGGAGCAGGTCCAGGTTTTATGGCACTTACATTTATCCTTAATTTTACAGAATGAATAGGATTTGTGTGTGGAAACTATGTTAGTACATATGAAAAGTCTTCAGTCACTCCAACAAAATGAAATAAAGTTACAGTTTGTTTAATTTTCATTATAGATCGCATTTTAACATAATAATGTTCCTCACATGTCACACATATACATAATGTGCTTTCATATGATTGATTAATATGAATTAATTGTGATTTAGTGTTCTAGGCAGATGTAGCTGCAAACGTCTAAAGTACAAATTCTATTATAGTCAATTTAAGGGAGAAAGGTCAATCTCGTGAAATTATGGCAGTGCATTTATCTAATAATTATTTGATAAAACTTATTGAAACATCTGAAAGTGCTGTTGCACATTTAAATTGTTTTTTGTAAAATTCATTCAATTGTATTATTTATACATAGTCACCGAAGATGAAATTTTACAAGACCAAACGTCAAGTATCATGTTAGATACAAAATGGATCGTTTTGCAATAATCTTCCCAGGAGTGGAACCTGGGTTGTGGATTTGTGGATTACAGGGGCAAAGGTCGAAGACCCCTCGGAAGGTTTTTTCCGTTGAAATAAACTTTGGTTTAACCACCCTCACTAACCGCTTCCTTTGTGTTGTAAATAATCCGCTTGGGATTTGGAAAAGTGAATGTGATTGTATATTGTGAAGCTTAGTTTTAACCTTTTTCTCTATCATATGTGTATTCAAAACTGTACATCATAACATATTTGGGTCTTGCTGGATGAAATGGAAACTGTCGCCAAAATAAATCAAAATTTGCTAGTGGTAGGATTAAAATTGCAAATTAGCTTAGATCTCATTGCAAACGCTAATCATTTCATATCTTACACAACATGTCCACACTATCAAATTTTAATTTCTCTTTTGGAGCGGAATTAACAATTCTCTATACTCTTAACTCTGCAAGGTGTACACCTTGCACAGTGTGTTTAAAACGCACAAGGGTTTGTTTTTAGATTGCTTTGATTTAAAGGACAAATTGAGACAAGTAACATAGAAAACATTCCAACAGCAGAACTTTCCATTAAGGGCTACTCAAACAATAAGTTAAGGGTGGTCCAAATGGAATAATGGCTCCTGTTGAGATGCAATAGAATGGAATTACCAGTATAAGTGGAAATCGCCATTTTTAAGTAAAGTTACAAAGTAATAAGAATATAATTCACTATTAATAATAGAGAAATTCTGTGATATCACACAGTTCCGTTTGCTTTAAATGTAACAAAGTTTTGTGAGAATTTTTGAAAACGAGACTAATTCAGCGGAGATTAATATACATTGCAAACTCGGTTACATTTGGCAGAGGACTAACATTAGCTTGTTTTCACATAGTGGGAAATTAACCTGCGTCCAAAGAACTGTTGCTCAATTTGTAGTACAAATTTCTTAATGGAACACTCAATTTTGCCATATTGAAATTTATTTCAAATTCATGTTTACTTATCACTTGACATTTCACTAAATTACGAGTTATCACGTCTTGCTGACATAATAATTATCATGGTTTTAATGAAGTTAGTCCCTTGATAAGTAGTTAGAAATTTTATTATAAGCGTTGTAAGTAATTTTACATCTGACCATTTGTAACTAAGTTAATTCTGTGTTATTTGTAACCTGAATTTCTGTCCTTTAAACCGAAATAATCTATTTGATTATCTAAACTTCCTACATAAGTGTTGTAGACCTTGTTGTTAATTAATTGGATCATGTGAATTTGTTCCAGCTTGACTCGCTTTGGGTAATGATCGCGTGTGGTCGGACGCCTGATCAGCTCGAGTTGACAGAGAAGGCGCACCGTTTCCTGAAGATGACGAGTCTAAAGCCCCGCTCATTGGATTTCTAGAGCGCCCTTGTACATATTTGCCGGCCGGCATTCGTTGTAGGAGTGGCGGTTGACGAAAAGAAGAGTGTTTCAGTGCAAAGCTAGGATATTTTTTACATTATGGCATATATGTATTATACAGGATGTCATTGAATTGCGACACGTGGTTTAGTATTGACCAAGTAATGTTGTTTTAACCATTATGTAACCAGTTCTCAGTCGATTTGATTGATTCTCTGATTATCTGAAATCTTCGGTCTTAGTTGAAAAATTGTGAAGGCGTTAAAACGTAGTGAAAGCATTTGTTTGAATGATATTCATTTAAATTGTTACATAATGCATATTGCTTATAATATTTGTTAGTCTCCTCAAAAATTGTTTGTTTCTTTATTTTGTATATGGTGTATTGTTAATATTTGTATATAAGTTGTGTGTGATTAAAATGTTATTCGGTCTATATAACCTATGATTGAGAAATGCGTAATTCAGTGATGGCCTGCATATTTCCCAAGAGAGCAAAGGAGTAGTTTCAGGGTTCTATTTATGATGTTTTTAATTTAATTATTTGTCATTTACTCAGTTGGTGATATAATGGAAGGCGAGAATGGAATCCTTGACGCACAGTATGAAATAGTACTAGTCTGCTAATGTAATTATTTGTAAGTTTTCAAAACCATAGAGAGTGTACAAAATAGAATTGGATCAGTTATACTTTCAGTAAATGTTCATTAGTTGTACATTTTCAAAGGTTTACTAAACATAGTTTAAGTTTTTTTATTTCATAAATTTATACTATTAGATTTTGTAATTTGGTATCATGTACGCCACAAATTCAGATGTACCAAATTTGTTCAGGTTTAAAATAAAATTTATTATTGATTTTCATAGTAATATATTACAGAGAAGTTCGGCTTGTGAAGCATGAGCTATATCTTGATTTTCAAAGATGTACCGAACTGTAAATTGGTCTTCATAATTCTTTGCTATAGTAAACTATAATAAAGAGGGTTTATATATTATATGCCTTGTTTTTTATTACATGCCACCTCATGTTTTTCAAAAATATAGGCATGATGGATGACCAACAACTAAATGTATGCTTTTAAGGATTGGACATAATTATGTTCAAGAACGCAACGTAAATTAGTTACAAGCAAATCAGTAAATTAATTGATCTGTATGCTGGATGCATGTGTTTGTTGAGTGATCCTATGTCATCACAAGGTACAAAGTTTTATTCGGATGTACTGTTCGCACATGTTCTTTTGATAATAATTTAGGTGAGTTTGTCACCGAGCAATTAATTGCGTGTTTTCATCGCCTCTGAAAGCTAGTAAGATTTGTTTAGGGGCGTATTTGGGCTACTATAATTATGTTGTTATCCGTATCACTAAATGGAAAAAAATCGTAATCCTTTTTCATAAAAATATTTTTTACAAGCAACCAGCAATACTAATATGCCTTGTGTGATTTACAAAACGTACTTTATGGTGATTGATATATTTCATCTATGTTTAGTCTAAACTCAATCAATAAATGATTGTTAGTTAAGTTAATTATGTATTTAAGACTGACAATGACACTGACTGGCATGTTTCTGAAACAGTTTTCCGTGATGCTTTCTTCTCGAAGCTCTCCCACGACTTTGAACCCATGTTTTATGCTTTGACATTGACGTCATGGAACTATGGAAGTCATTACCAGTCATTACTATTGTCATAGCCATTAATGGATTAATTGCTTATACTTTGACCAGTTTGGATTTTGTATTTGACGTTTCAAAAAATATTTAAAGGTATACAATGTAAAAAGTGTCCATTTCGCAGTGCAAAAGCAGCAAAGTTTAGGTAAGAGAGGAAGGGTGTACATTTTTGATGACTCCTCAGGATGTGTCTCTATATCTCTCACATCACATCATTCGTGTTAAAACTTTCCTGCTGATTATTCTTTTTGAATGTCACAGCCTTTTATCTGTTTGGAACGTTTATCAGCGCATAATTAAATGTATTACGCGTAGGTTCTCTAAATATTGCGCAAGTTAACATTGAAATTTATATTGTTATATCTTAAATTTCACTCGAGAGAAGCTCTTTTCGAGTGTGGAAATTTATTCCTCCTTGATTCCTTAAAGTTATTTATTACGTATAACTTTAATAGTACAACATAAAGAAGATGAATATTCTTTAAGCATAACGTATAGAGAACTGTTTTAAATGCTATAATTATAAATTTATAAGGAACAGATGTAGGATGGTAATTCGATAACATAGATGGATAATAATGATCAGTGTGTAACCTATTTAGTATAAGGGCTAAAACTAAATCTTAATGTAACTCCAAGAATGAGTCATCGGTATTGAGAGTACTAACAATCTAATAAGGGCTGTCATGACAACAATTGAGAGAATTCAAATATTTTTAAGGTCTGATGATGGACATCTAGTGTCTGCAGACACAATGTAAACATGGAGCTACCTTTAAATATCACTTTACCTGCATCGTTTTAATATTATATCAATTGATATCAAAATTGAATTGGTCTTGCATATGTAACACTTATAACAGTACAGTCTTCATAAAATTTCATCTCTTTTCCATAGGCATGGAACCAGTTCTACAAAACTCGGCAAATGTCCTCGACAAGGAAAGTGTCTCAAAAATGATGGACAGAAACTCTTACATGCAGGGTGGCAGGAATTTTAGTACCACCACTGGTGCTCCACCACCACCCCCTCCAAGACCAAATTTGATGAGTAATAGTAGTATTGACAATTACCCCTATGGAAATGGTTATGGGAGTTACAATAGTTATAGTCCTTATGGGAATTACGGGAGTAGTTATGGCGGTTATGGAGGTTACGGAAGCACCTTTGGAAATTATGGGGGTAAGTACTGTGATCTCCGAACTTCTCCTCCTCTTAAACTTGATATTTTGTTTCAGGGTTCTACCGTTCACCTTCTCTATATTCCCCCTATATGGGAAACGGGTATCAGTTTCAAAATGGTGCATATCCGGTACAAGATGGCATTAGGAATTTCCAAGACGGGGTCCTCCCTACACTTGAGATGTTTGTACGGACATTTGGCGATTTTGCCTCTATCCTGGACTCGACTCTGTTTGCCATGACATCATCCTTTCGGGCGGTGTTAAGTGTTGCGGAGAACTTTGGAAGATTGAGGTCCATGTTTGGAAAGATTTGGTATTCAGTGAATATCTTCAGGTAAATTTCATAAATGCAGTTTACATTTTGCAGTTTTTAAAACTTTTTTTTTCAGATTCTTCTCATGGCTATATAGAAAGCTCACTGGAAAATGTAACCTGACTGAAAAAAATCAGATATGGAATGAGGTTTCTGGTAAACCTAGAAAGCCAGGTTTCTCATGGACTTCTATTGCAATGTTGGGAGCTGTCTTATCCGCCCCTTATGTTATCGCAAGATTGTTCTCATCTCCAAAACTAGAGGGTAAGAAGGAATTTCGTAATTCTGTAGTTTGCTTACTGGATGCATTTTTCTAGAAAATCCCAACGTTCAAGGATCTCCTGGACTGAAAGCAAAGGCTGCATTTGATTTCTCTCCTAATTCTCAGGAAGAGCTTCCGTTTCGGAAGAATGACATTATTGCACTAGCTCCAGTAGAGGTCCAGGAAAAGTATGGGTTGAGGAATTCTGGATGGGCCCTCGGGAAGAATCAAGATGGTAAGGAAATTTCATTTTCAAACACTCATCTTGATTTGTGTCTTTAACAATTGTAATGAATATACCTTTGTCAAAATATCAGAACAGTTATTTAGCTGTTACTTATCTCAGTTTTATTTTTTGGTAGGTCGCTCAGGTCTGGTCCCTTTAAATTACTTATTGATCAATAGAAAAAGCAACATTCCAGAGCAAGACTTGCCCATACCGAGGCCTCAGAATGAAAAACTGGCTAAAAGCTCACTAATGGAGAAGAACCCTGAAGGACAGGTAGTCCGTGAAAATAGTGACAAACCTGTAGATGATAAAGTTCCGGAGAAAAGTCCAAAGATTCGGAAAAAAGTTAGTTTTGGGGAAACACAGATTTTCAATGTGGACAGTGAGGAGAATTGAGGAGCGAGGTACTTAGGTTGTTTTTCTTTTTATACTTTTAGAAATACTCAGAGTATCTTTTCATGGATTATAAGATTTTTTAAGTTTTCCAACTTCAGCAAAACAAAAAATTGGAGAAATGAAGGCAGTGTGCATTTGTTTATTTTTTTATCCTTATGTATATATGAATGATTTTATTATAGCATATGAATGGGGTCAAGTTTTGTAAATAAAATTTTATACAAAAATTACTGGTAGTTATTTATGTGTCCTACTAGATTTTCTAATTTTTATGTGCAGCTTCGTAGCTCCCGTAGCTTGTCCAACTGTTGTTAATATAAGAAAGGTTGATTAAATTTAGAGTAAAGAGATTTTTGTCTTAAGATTTAATGACATCGTCAAATAGCTTTAACCAGTAAGTTTCCATAAATAGAATCATTTTAAAATATATTTTGTAATAGGTAGATCCAGTAAACATTATCTTGAGTTTAAAATCATATTAAAAAGCTTTAGGTTTACTTGAACTAATTTTGATCTGATGCAAAGGTTATGGAAATCTTTTCGAAACTTTTACTTAAATAAAGGTTCCTCCTGTTTTGGGGATCAGGCTGCATGAGACAAGCATATTTCAAAACATAAGATCTATGTTTCAAAGCTTTTGTATCCTGCAATCCCTTGTATGTATGTCGTGTATGTCTATGGAAAATTGAGGTTAGATTGAATGCCCTTTCTTTAAGTAATTTTTTTATATCGGTGAATTAAGTTAAATTTATTATTAAGTGAAAGTACAAAAGTATACTTCCTGGGACCAATGGAATCTATGGATTATTTTGAAAGTTAGGAGGATCTAGAGGTAACTAAATTGTATTTATTGTACATTGTATCATAAATTGGAATTGAAATTAATCTTAATTTATTAGTCCAGTAAATAATTATTTTATAAAAGAGAGCAGAAGTCAACAAGCAAACTCGAACTTTTCAACAGATTAGATAGGTGTTACGTTTTAATGCCTTGATAAGTTTACTTTCAGAAATATAAAATGAAAGTAAAACTCCAGGAGTAGGTTCTCGTTTTTGTATTTTTTATTACAAATGAAAGTGATAGCCATAAAACCTATTGTCAATGTCCCTGTTATATTCCCATTGTAAAGTTTTGTAATGAACTAGGCATTAAACCTTTACAACTGCCTTTCCAATATTGTCTCCTTGTAACATATCGATGAAGGCTTTGAACATGTTGTCAAAACCCTCCGTTATTGTCTCCTTATACTTCAATTTTCCTTCTTTGATCCAGTTCAGATTGGCTTCAATCCCTTCTCTCCATCTGTCATTCCATTTGGTAACAATAAATCCTTCCAACATTAGTTGTTTACCAACAATGTAAGGAAAAGGAGATGGTACTAAAATAATTAGTTTAATAAAAAAGGGAGTTAAGTCAATGAGCTTACCTCTGTGGTTTTCATTGTATCCTGAAATTGCCCCGCAAACTGAAATCCTTCCAAATAAATTCATTTGTGACATTACAGCAGAGCTTATCTCTCCCCCTACCTAAAGTGTTATAACAGTTGTAACGATGATAGTACAGAATTACTGATAGTACTGTGAGAGGTAGAAGTTCTATAACTTACATTGTCGAAATAGCAATCTACCCCCTTCGGAGCATATTTCTTTAAAGTTTCAGAAATGTTTTCAGTTTTGTAGTTGATGAAATGGTCAAAACCCAATTCGTTTTTAAGCCACTGCCCTTTCGTGGCTGAACCTGCGATTCCAATTACTGTGCATCCCTTAATTTTCGCTATCTGTCCCACGTGACTTCCGACGGCACCTCCAGCACCACTTACGACTACTGTTTCCCCTTGTTTCGGTTTGCAAATTTCAAGAAAACCAAAGTATGCTGTATTTCTGTAACGGCAGATTTAAGATGTTTATAAAGAAGGGATTGCTATTTTACCCAGGCATTCCTGCAACTCCTAATGCTAGAGACAATGGTAAACCATTCAATTTTGGTACTAAAGCCGTAGGTGTTCCTATGCTCTGGACGTTTGTGTTTCCATCTACTATTGTATGACTTCTCCAACCGAAATATCCCACAACGTGTCTTCCGACGGGAAATTTTGGGTTTTTACTCTCTGTGATCCTGCAATAAAATTACAGTTATCGCTAATCGGATTATCTTAAAAAATGTATCCTACTTGGCAACCTGTGCTCCTACCATAACTTCTCCAGTCTTCAGTATTTCAGCATGTGCCCTCATGTAGGGATCCACACTTAGGTATACCGCTTCTGCCAAATATTCTGCGACAAAATCAGGCAATTTTGAAAATTTAATTGATTAATATATAAGCTAGTATAGGTACCAGCTGAGAAAAATGTATTGTTTTATTTGTTATTCAACAAAATATTGATGGTTGATTTAAATTATAAAATTGAAGTAGGTTTTCAGCTAATAGTAACTCTTGATTATTAACGTTAAACGCAACTTAAGTACTTTCTGGGTAAATTGTTTCATTATCAAACTGACGCAGGTGAATAACATATATTGCAACAGTAAATTTTCATTACCAAAGTCCATTATATTACAAAAAAGTGTCAATTCATAAGTATTGCATAACTAAAAAAAATCCCATATATTCGCATATTCTTACCTCCATTTTTGAGTGGCGGCAGTACCAGCTCGATCATTTTGAAGTTTTCCTGTTTAGGGAAACCTTCGAATTTTTTGTCATACACATACAATTTTGCAACTACCATTTTGAAGTTTAATAAAACAACTATTGAACGATGATACAGACAATTTTTAAAGAGATTTGCTTCATTATATTGATGAGATGATCTTATCACTTTTTGTTATCAGGTGTACAATTCGAAAACATTTGAGATAATATTTATATAACAAAGATTATAGGCTTATCATAAAAATGTAAATATACAATACATCCATAGCAAAAAAGAGAAAATAGATGAGTTTGTGACAATCATTTTGGAAATTGATAACTATAATCTTTTGAAGAAAAATTATGTTTGCCTCAAAATTATTATGGATCTGTTTATGTCTTAGAATGTATTTTTGGATAATGAATGGAAAATGGATAATATTTCTCTCAAAAATACTTTCATCACTTTCTGTTAATCTCATTCTATTGTTTGTCTAAACTAAGTTATTAAGTCGACACATTAATTCATTTATTGTAGATCCACAGGTTGATGTTGGAGGATGGTCAACGCAACAGGGCATACAAAGAGGCAATCTTCAATAACAGAGAAGAGTTTAAGGATAAAGTGGTTCTGGATGTCGGCGCAGGCACTGGTATCCTCTCAGTATTCTTTGCGCAGGCCGGAGCTGAAACAGTCTACGCAGTCGAAGCAAGCAATTTTGTCAGTATAGCAGACGAGACAGTGAAAGAGAATAACTTTGAAGGTATTATTCAAGTATGTTGGTTTGTGTATGTAATTTAGATGTTAGATAGATATTTTGATTTTCTTACATTTGAAGCATGTTAGCTTTACACTTCTGATCTTCTGTCATTTTATAATAATAACTGTTTTGAAGATTTACTATTGTTTTAAATTATTGAATCCTTTGTTTTTAAGGTAATCCATTCAAGATGAAAGCGCTGCTTTAACAGAACAGGTCGATGTAATAGTGTCAGAGTGGATGGGTTTCTATTTATTGTATGAAGCGATGCTGGACTCTGTTATAATTGCTCGAGATAAATTTTTGAAACCTGGGGGCCTGATCTACCCAGAATCTGCCACTATATACTCCAGCCCATGCAGGTAATAATATAAAATAAAATCTCAAGGAAAATGAATATATATCAGGTTTCCAAAATATAACTAAACCATCTAAAACATCCATAAAGAGAGAACATCTTCTGATAATATTATCATCAAAACCCATGAAATATAAGTAAAGCGACGGTTTAAAATACAATACGCATGACACGGATTTAGTATATTTTGTACTGCTCGACTAAGTTATACATTTGACTTCTCCATACACTTGACTGTCAACGTACAGCGCTAGAACACAATTATTTTCAGATACCAACTTAACACTCCCACTTATTTAAACAATATTATTTATCGCATACATTTTTCAAACCCAAATTACCGCTAAATTTAACATGCTTAATATTGCACAAAGCCTTTGTGAATTTATCGGCTAACATTCAACGTTTTGTTAATTTCAATAATAATTTAATTTCAAGAATACTTTTCTCAGCAGTAGGAGCTCGGAAATCATGGAGCTACCAATGCAAAGCGTGTCCAATTGTGAATTACGTGCGGTTATCCGTGTTTTAACTGCAAAAGGGTCCCTGAACACGCCCTGGAAAATTTTCAAAAAAGTCTTGCTCTTTCATAACAATGTTCGGCAGCATTCTACCAAAAAATCATAAACTTTATTGTAGAAATTCAACTGGGAAATTTTCAAGCACCCACCTTACTCTCCAGACCTCGCACCAAGTGACTATTTCCTTTTCCCAGAGTTGAAAGAAAGCTTGGGTGGCCAGCACTTCATTTCAAACGAACAAATCAAGATAAGATGGTCGTCAAATCATGGAGTCAAAAACAGAGCACGAATTTTTATAAGGAAGGTTTGTTTAAGCTTGCAAACAGATACCAAAAATGTATTGATGTCCAAGGCGACTATGTAAAAAAAATAGTTTAAGAATCAAGGAATAAAATTAATTTATTTTTAAAGCCTAAACCTTGTTTGTTATTTTCTCCGAACATACGGAAACTTACCTTTTGAATACCCCTCGTACATAAGACTAGCTAGAAGTTGTTGATACGAAAATTCTCTCTGACAAATTTATATATATCTATTATTAGTTAATAGTTAATTAATAATTGGTTAATATTTATATTAACAGTTATCAATGGAAATCATTTCAAAACATTTACTAAAATTAAGGTTCCTTATTGCTGTTCCAGGGATCAGGCTGTCTGAGACGAGCATATATCAAAATATAGGATCTATGTTTCAAAGTTTTTGTATCGTACGATCTCTTATATGTATGTCTATGGAAAATTGAGGTTAGGTTAAACATCCTTTCCAGAAGCAATTATTAGTCTTTTTTATTTCGTTGAATTAAGTTAAATGTATTAAGCGAAAGTACAAAAGTATACTTCCTGGGACCAATGGAATCTATGGATTATTTTGAAAGTTACGAGGATCTGGAGGTAACTAAATTGTATTTATTGTACATTGTATCATTAATTGGAATTGAAATTAAGCTGAATTTATTAGTCTATTAAATAATTATTTTATAGAAGTTAGCAGAAGTCGACCAGAAACCTCGAGTTTTTTAACAGATTAGATAGGTGTTATGTCAAAGCCTTGATAAGGTTATTATCAGAATAATAAGATGAACGTAAAACTCCAGGGGTAGGTCCTTGTTTTTTGTATTTGTTATTACAAATGAAAGTGATAGCCATAAATTCTATTCTCAATAGCCCCGTTATATTCCCATTGTAAAGTTTTGTATTGTATTAAACCTTTACAACTGCTTTTCCAATATTGCCTCCTTGTAACATATCGATGAAGGCTTTGAACATGTTGTCAAAACCCTCCGTTATTGTCTCCTTATACTTCAATTTCCCTTCTTTGATCCAATTCAGATTGGCTTCAATCCCTTCTCTCCATCTGTCATACCATTTGCTAACCAGAAATCCTTCCAACATTAGTTGTTTACCAACAATGTAAGGAAAAGGAGATGGTACTAAAATAATTTGTTTAGTAAAAAAGGGAGTTAGGTTAATGAGCTTACCTCTGTGGTTTTCATTGTATCCTGAAATTGCCCCGCAAACTGAAATCCTTCCAAATAAATTCATTTGTGACATTACAGCAGAGCTTATCTCTCCCCCTACCTAAAGTGTTATAACAGTTGTAACGATGATAGTACAGAATTACTGATAGTACTGTGAGAGGTAGAAGTTCTATAACTTACATTGTCGAAATAGCAATCTACCCCCTTCGGAGCATATTTCTTTAAAGTTTCAGAAATGTTTTCAGTTTTGTAGTTGATGAAATGGTCAAAACCCAATTCGTTTTTAAGCCACTGCCCTTTCGTGGCTGAACCTGCGATTCCAATTACTGTGCATCCCTTAATTTTCGCTATCTGTCCCACGTGACTTCCGACGGCACCTCCAGCACCACTTACGACTACTGTTTCCCCTTGTTTCGGTTTGCAAATTTCAAGAAAACCAAAGTATGCTGTATTTCTGTAACGGCAGATTTAAGATGTTTATAAAGAAGGAATTGCTATTTTACCCAGGCATTCCTACAACTCCTAATGCTAGAGACAGGGGTAAGCCATTCAGTTTTGGTACTAAAGCTACGCTTGAGACGTTTGTGTTTCCGTCTACAATTGTATGACTTCTCCAACCGAAAGATCCCACTACGTGTCTTCCGACGGGAAAATTTGGGTTTTTACTCTCTGTGATTCTGCAGTAAAATTACAGTTATCTCTCATCGGGTCGTCTTAGAAAATGTATCCTACTTGGCAACCTGTGCTCCTACCATAACTTCTCCAGTCTTCAGTATTTCACCACGTGCCCTCATATAGGGATCCACACATAGGTATACCGCTTCTGCCAAAAATTCTGCAATAAAATCATACAATTTTGAAAATTTAATTGATTAATATTCATAAACTAGTATTGGTACCAGACAATCAGGTGAATAACAAATATTGCTACAGTAAATTTTGACTAACAGGTAATTTCGATTTTGATATAAGTCCATTATATTACTAAAAAAGTGTCAATTCATAAGTATTGCATAACTAAAAAAATCCCATATATTCGCATATTCTTACCTCCATTTTTGAGTGGCGGCAGTACCAGCTCGATTATTTTGAAGTTTTCCTGTTTAGGGAAACCTTCGAATTTTTTGTCATACACATATAATTTTGCAACTACCATTTTGAAGCTTAACAAAACAACTATTGAACGATGATACAGACAATTTTTAAAGAGATTTGCTTCATTATACTGATGAGATGATCTTATCACTTTTTCTTATCAGGTGTACAATTGGAAAACATTTGAGATAACATTTATATAACAAAAATTATAGTTTCTCTATAAGGCTTCTCAAAAAAATATAAATATATAATACATCCATAGCAAAAACGAGAAAATGGATGAGCTCATTACCATCATTTCGAAAATTGATAACTAAAATTTTGAAGAAGAATTATGTTTATCCCAAAATTATTGTGGATCTGTTTATGTCGTGGAATGTATTTTTTTTAAATACCTATTCTAAATAAATTTTTCATTGTTATTAATATTCATCA
Source organism: Cryptocephalus primarius (assembly GCA_963576515.1). Lineage (NCBI taxonomy): Eukaryota > Metazoa > Arthropoda > Insecta > Coleoptera > Chrysomelidae > Cryptocephalus > Cryptocephalus primarius. The sequence goes on along the minus strand of OY754938.1, from coordinate 7,827,231 downwards.
ATTAGGTAACTACATTTCATCACTGTTACACATCAAGAAGTTACAAACATCCCCCTTTTCCAATAAATTAGCATTTTTTACGTCTCATCTACTTTAAGTTGATACAAGGAAAATGGATGATATTTCGCTCAAAAATACTTTCATCACTTTCCGTTAATATCATTCTATTTTTTGTCTAAACTAAGTTGTTCATGCGACATATTAATTCATTTATTGTAGATCCACAGGTTGATGTTGGAGGATGGTCAACGCAACAGGGCATACAAAGAGGCAATCTTCAATAACAGAGAAGAGTTTAAGGATAAAGTGGTTCTGGATGTCGGCGCAGGCACTGGTATCCTCTCAGTATTCTGTGCGCAGGCCGGAGCTAAAACAGTCTATGCAGTCGAAGCAAGCAATATTTTCAGTATAGCAGAGGAGACAGTGAAAGAGAATAACTTTGAAGGTGTTATTAAAGTATGTTGGTTTGTGTAAGTAATTTAGATGTTAGATAGATATTTTGATTCCCTTATATTTGAAGCATGTTAACTGTACCCTTCTGATTTTCTGTTATTTTCGAATAATAACTGTTTTGAAGATTTACTATTGCTTTAAATTATTCAATCATTTTTTTTTAAGGTAATCCATTCTAAGATTGAAAGCGCTGCTTTACCAGAACAGGTCGATGTAATAGTGTCAGAGTGGATGGGTTTCTATTTATTGCATGAAGCGATGCTGGACTCTGTTATAATTGCTCGAGATAAATTTTTGAAACCTGGGGGCCTGATCTTCCCAGAATCTGCCACTATATACTCCAGCCCATGCAGGTAATAATATAAAATAAAATATCAAGGAAAATGAATATATAATAGGTTTACAAAATATAACTAAACCATATAAAATAACCATAAAGAGAGGACATATCTACTGATAATATTTTCATCAAAACCAAATTGGTTATATTACAGAGATATAAATTATTAGAACTATTTATTGATCACTCTCCTTGAATGATAATGGTTGATAGTAAGGGATACTTTCAAACCACTTGATTATGGGAAACCAAGGTCAGCCAAATCTGAAAATTGAATACAGTATTCTCGATACTTTTTTTATTTATTTACACACAACTATGTAAGGTGTATGGAAGGTTACAATGTGTGACAAAATAATTAAAAAAGATAAATTTTACAATCACATTGATAAAACCTACCTACGTTATTGGGATAATACATTGGAACTAATGTCATAATAGACTACAGTCACGGAAAAAGTTACGTGAGTCTTTTCGACCAAATGGGTTCATATTTTGGTCTGTTGGTCTGTAAAATGTTACAGAAAAATTGCCTTTGAACTATTACTCACAACTTCTATGGTAAATGCATTTATTTTACATAAACAAGTTACCCACAATAACCTTAGTGTTACAGCTTTTAAAAAAGAGGTAATTAGATATTTTGTAAATGCTATCGGAGAAGAACTAATTAACAAAATGAAGTCAAGCCAAAAAGGCGACGAATTTACTTTCTGGAAAAAAAGAAGGTGGAACTAAGCATAGAATAAGAAGGTGCTGCAAAGTTCGTACAAGAAAACCAATTTACTTCACGGCAGAATATTCGCTATCAGTCGTCCATCGAACGTTGTCACTTATTGCGAAGGAAAACCGGAGTTTTGTTTATCGTGCTTTAATGAAGAACACAATATTAACTATGTTACATTTTTATTATTTTAAGTTTTAAACTCATAGCCTTTAGTTTATAATGTTCTGTTTTAACTTTTGAACTCTTACCATTCAGTTTATGTTTTGTTTTATTTAAATAAAACTTCATGTTTCTATATTTGTTTTTATTAACTAGAGGACTGATACCCAAAAAACAAATCAAAAATCAAATCCCATGAAAATATTACTCTTTCTGAGGCCATGCTCATTCTCTAAATATAATAATTACACTATACCTTGTACCATTGGCTTCGGAGCCATTCAAATGTTTGTTGGTCCCATGGGACCAGTGCGGCCCCAAGCGGGTAATTTAAGCTGGTCCCATGGGACCAGTGTGGCAGTCCACATGTTCATTCTTACTCATTGTTTTCTGTCATGTCGGCTGATGATTTTATGCGTAGTGCCCCTAATACCATAGTTGTATAACTTCAAGAATATAATTTTGTATCAAAATCTTATGCTAAATCCAGACAAGTGATGGCTATAGGTAACCTTTTATCCTAAGGTTTCATAATATTTATCAAATAATTTATTCATGTTTACTACTTACATTTTTTTCAGAAATCATATTCTTTTAGATAAAATTTGATGTTTATTCACAAAATTCAAGATTCTGTGGTCTATGTTTGTCAAAGATTTTAGCTATAAATATAACCGAAGCATGTTGGTTCATATGACGAATAATAAGAATTTACCAAATAATAGCTTGTTGGATATTTGAACTTCAATTAATTTCTGCATTCATTATTGTTTAGTGTCGCTTCTATGAATGATTACTGGGAGAATATCGATGGAGTCTCCATGACTTATTTCGGTTCGAAACTAAGGGAGAACGCTTCTAAAAAGCCTCTCACTGAAATACTACCTCCGAACAAACTTCTCACCGATCCAGAAGTGGTCGTCTGGTTGGATCTTCGAGAGGTCACTGTAGAAGACGTCAAAGAGATCGCGATGAGACACGTTGCTGTTGCTAATAAGTCCGGGAGATATCAGGGTCAGTCTATTCATTTAATCCGTTCAAAATAATTATTTGGTGAATCTGTTTCTGCGCAGGAATCTGCCTGTGGTTCTCGTGCACCTTCCCGAGTAAATCCACCGAACCGGTAACCCTCTCGACGGAGCCGGAAGAGCCTCCGACCCACTGGAAGCAAACAGTGATCATACTGCCATCTGATACGGAAGTGGAAGAGGGCGCGCCGATCACTTACGACATCTTACTGAAGAGGTCCTCTGAGAATAACAGGAGGTACATAATAGAGGTGAACATGCTGGATCCGAATGAGGTGGAACACCCTGAGTACTGCTTGTGTCACATGACCAAATGCATATTGGTCAGGGCGATGTTCGAGAAGTACGAGAACGAGGATGTGGAGAAGATGGGAGATTCCTAAGTTGTGATATATATCGGGATCAGTTTTTAAGTATTTCTTCTTATCGGTGCACAATCTAGTAAATGTAAGGTTTTGACTATTTGTATTATCAACACAAATCATAAGAAATCATACTGGAAACTGTAGTGGTCCAAATCAAGTTAAAGTTGCCTCATTCAGGTACTATAATTGTAAGTTTCTAAAACCTTTAGTATTTACTTACTTTGCGTGGTTGACTGTCGTACCTAGAAAATTTGTTAAATAAGTGGGATCATTAGAAATGATTCCAAGATTCTTAACATAATCATTGGGATGTAATTACTTTTTTTAGAAACAATGGATTCCGAAAAAAGAAGATCTATTACAACACTGTTTATGGCTTCAGTAGATATGACTTTATACGTACATTCATTATCGTTAAAATTTTATTTACGCCATTGCAAAATATTTTCGTATGTAGTTGTCATATTAGCCATTTACATCATGAATTGAATAGCAATAAACTGTACAATGTCCAAGTTAGGTGTCTAAATAAATGTTTATGAATGTTTACGAAATAATTTGGAAAGTAGGAGAAAATTTTGAAACAATGTTTGGTAATGGCAGTTTATGGTCACAAATACATTGATCTAAACTTCTCAAAATAGCTTTATTCCGCCATTGCTAAGAATTATGCTTAATACACAATTATACACAATTCATACAAATAATTGAATAAATATGACTATACATCAAAATTGTCTTAAACGAATACCAATCACCTTACAATTGAATATATAAAAGAACAAATTAAATCAGGTATATGCGTTTTCTTAAGTAACTGTAGAATTTCCAGTGATGTCATCTGCTTCCTTCATCTCGAAGGAACTAATCAGAATATTAACCGCCATTATGATAATATTGATACATAATGCTACATTATTAGCGGTATTCGCAGTGGGATGATCGCCTTCCTTGTTAATATTCAATGATGATCCCAGTAGGACACAGAGACACGCTTGGGCCACCTGATCGTGTGAAAAACGGAACAAAAAATAAATAAATAACGAAAATAAATAAAAAATGCATAAATCAAGGAAATGAAAACAAGCAAAGAATAAATAAATGCCATGCGGAATAAAATGATTTACATTTAGTTGAGTGGCATTTTGGTATTCCTACTTGTGCAATTCAATGGCAACTAGGTGGATACCACTTTATTCCACATAGGATTGGTTTTGGTTTGGACAAACACTGTTTGAACCCCGCTGATTTGGACTTTAAATAATTTATGAAACGAAAACAAAATGAGAAGTGTGTTTTTCTAATTCTCTTCCGCTCATTGACTTAAGTTTATTAACTCCTTCACTCAAAAAATAGTAGTGCCTAATCTATTCTTCTGTCGAATATTTTCCCAATTAAACTAGAGCGAGTCTAACCAAATTCCTTATATGATGTTATGTTAACACAATGACTGATGGACAGATGGCCGAGAGGTATCTCTTACAACACTTTGTCCGCCATGTGGGGGATTTATATTCCTAGATATAAATATCTATATATATCTAGATATATTGTCCGTTATTGTGTTAATATACGGAATTAAGGTAATTTACCATTCCATTCTTTTTCTCAACTGCACATTTGACAGAAACGGTAGCTCATAATTTTACTTGTAGAGTGAAAGGGTTAAAAGTATTCCCAGATACCACTGATATCAATGTTATAAAAATGTATTTGATAAAGTATCATTAATGTGCACAGCAGGATCCAGCCCAAAATTCATTTTGATAACGTCACAAAACAACGCTCCCGTTACGAACCCAAGGGAGACTTGGTTTAGGAGTACTGCCATAGTGTCCGTTTGTTCTTCGTCGCACATCCTCAATGTACTCACTATTACCGATAATATCGCTGCGGTTACCTACAGAAAAAGGAGAAGCGATTTAAAATTTGATTTGGCGATTTCCGTAAACTCTAATTAAAATTATCTTTAATGGGTGACCCCAGCAGCTTTAAGGGTTGACTAGCGTAATCTAAACCGAAACCGGAGATGATGATATTGATAATTGAAATTAAAAATACGAAAATCAGAATGATATCGTTCAATATTAGGGCCGCTTTGTGATCTCTGTGCTTGTTGATGTTCAGTCCACCGATGATTACGAATAATATCGCGACGACAAACTGGAAAACAGACAATCCTTATTTTAGTCGTTTTCCAGTAGGAAAAAGGTTTTTTAGGGCAAGATTAATAATCTTTACAAGTTTACAAGTTAGGTTATGAGATTTTCTCAAAATAAAGTTCATCTTATTAAGAGAATTTTATTTATTTAGAGAAATGGGTATGTTACAAGCAGCAATACTAGGCATAAGCATTATTTGACATTTGTCAGAATCTGTTCACATTGTAATTACAAGAAATATATAAAATCTTAAAAAAAACCTAATGCGCATTATTTATTTAGGCTTACTATCTTTTGCATTTTTGCAAAAGATACCACTCTACTCTTAAAGTACTCTTTTAACCTATAAAATAAAAATGGCATTTTTCTTAAATTTTGAACCAGATTTTTAACATGTAAATCGCATCTTAAATGGCTGTCAAAGATAGTACCCAGGTACTTTACTTCATTGACCCTTTTGATACTTTTAAGAATATTATCAATTCTATAATTTATTTCACTAAAATCTGGTATGCTATCTTGATGGCATCTATAAAAGCATTTGGGTTTTATCTAAATTTAAAGTTAATTTGTCTGAGTTGAACCGACAGGTTAATGCTGTTATTATATTAATAGATACTATTTTCTATTTTATTTACATTTTTGTCTAGTTTGTTGAATTTATTAAACAATACATATCTCACGATTAATTGGATCAAATGCTTTAGATAAATCAATAAATATTACCAAAAAGGAGGAGCAGAGTTGTGTTAATTTTATAGGAGCAGGTTCAGTTGACTTTTTATTTCTAAACGCATTCCAACGCACTAATTGATTTTCATATAAAACTTTACATTATTCTAGAAAGCAGACTATTCCATATCTGAAATTTTTTTCTATTATTCTGACAATTCTTATTTTTAATGAAATGGGTCTATAATTTGGTGTACTGGTTTTATGGATTGGTAAAACAGTAGTTTTCCAAAACGATAGGTCAGTATCCTACAACATACAAATAATTAATTATTTTGGTTACTGATTCTATAAGGTAAAAAATTATTTTTTTATGTATCCTGATATCTAGGTTTCTACCTTGCCTGGAACTTTTGGTATAATTGATTTCATATGGGTAATTCGTCATTTGTATAACTCTCGCTATTACACCTTATCAAACTTCTTATCTTTTAATATTTCTCAGCAGCACTTCACACATATTGAAACAGTTGACAATAACACTTCACCTTGTTTTTCAATATCCTTATTATCAATTATTCTTTTAGTGTGCAGTTTAACTTTGTTTTTGTAGAATAGATTTAACTTCTTGTTTAGCTTGTACATCTTTCGTATATATAGATGCTAGGCATGTCATTTAATTTGAATTTTTATTTGTTATAACCGCATAGAGATGCAGGTGTAATATTTTTGCTTTGAACATTTTGAACCTTTTCTAGTAATAAATCATTGTGAAGTACCTGTTAACTCCAAATTCAGCTTTTTTAATTTATGAATTCTGCCACCCATTTTGTAATACTTGTTTTCTAATATTATGTCCGTAAAAGGTGCCTCTTTAGGATCATCCTACTCAAGGAGCATATCTATAGAGTGCTGCATTTTATTTTTTTTTCCTGGAGATTCGTAAGGTTAACATTTGTATTTTCAATTTGCATTTGAAAGTCCTCTTTTTCATGTTTGACTCATTTGAGGTTATATCACATTTAAGCGATCTTTATAGGGGGAGTATTCCCTGTTAGCAATTCTTCTCTCCATTTTTTTATAAAACGAGTTTCACTTGCCCTTCTTCATGCTCTCTGTGTATCTTATTTGCTATGAAGATAATCAAATCAACTTTAAATAATACTGACGTTTGATATGCGAAGTAAAAGTCCATTTCGGTTTAAGAAATTTAATGGATCAAATAGTACAAATGAAAAAAGTATAAACAAACTTGTTAATTCATAACATACAAAAATTAGACATTTAAGTGTCATGCATTGCATAAAATAACCTCATTATTAATTCCTTTGAATATTAATAAATTGTAATAAATAAATTCACGGTATAAATAGTATCCCTTCAGTAGGACTTCGAGTGCATGATTTTGACATATCATCAGTCAGAGCAAAATTACACACACACACACATGGATAAAATTCAACACATTACTATGTCTTTGTTTCCAACTAATGAAATTGGCTACATGTAATCTATTAAAATCTTACATAATCAACCTGTGACCTAATCGACTTTGGGGATCGTGACCTTTTTACCAGCTTTCACCTGATCGAACAGCTTACACCACATCTCTAAACGCTGCTTGTAATATTCGACAGGTCTCCTAGGATCAGGAGGGATCATGAACGTTTCGCCGTCCTCGGCCTCATGGTTACCAACCCACTCTGTTACGCTTGATTGCTTCGCCGCCCTCCTGGACTCCTCGATCTCCTTCAGACCATTCTTGATGTAATCCTGGAAGAACTTGTTCGCGTCCTTCAGGAACGGTTCAATGTCGGTCTCGGGGTGCTCCTGCATGAAGTCGTAAAGCAAATTCAATCCTTCTTTCGCTTCCTCTTTGATGCCGATTTTCTGGAAGATATCGGTCAGGGTGGTGTGCTGTGAAAGACTGGCCCGAGATAGTGATTGTTTCGATGGCAACTGTTGTATGTCGGTGATTTTCAATCCCTTGAGTACTCTAAGAATGTACGATTCGACTTCGGATTCACTAGTGTTCGGTATCTTTCCCAGATGTAACATGATGGTACCGCCTTTGATTTTCGCGGAAGAATGTAGTATGGTTTTAACGGTCCGAAGAGGTGTGTCTATCTCTTTACTCTTCCACCAGGATGAAGGGAATTTTTTCATGAAGTTATGGACTTCTAGAAGGACAAAATCGTAGTCTATCTCATCCCCCCAAGTTGGCATCAGTTTTATAATCCTCCAAAGGCACTTCATGACGAGATCTATTTTCCTGGCGGAACTTCCATTGCTAATGCATTCGTTTATCAGTTGAATATGGGCGCAAATGGCGTGGGTGTGTTCAGACCTTTCGATGATCTTGACACAGTGTAAATTTATGACACGGATGTATGCTTCACCATTCGGGATATTCGCCAGTTTCTCTTCGACTAGTAAACTGATGAACTGATCCATCAGATCCTTAATCACAGCAATAGATAGATGACTTCCGAGGAATTTGTTTTGGTAAAAAGAGTCTACGACAGACAATATGTTCTTGTAACATTTTGCGACGGAGGCATCGGACATGGGGTCCTGTAAAGCCAAGAACTTCAGTTGTGTCGTAATGGAGATCATAAAATCATCTTCATATTCATCTAACAAATTGCCTTTAGGGCCTGGCATCATTTCTTCTAATTGTAACATAGCTCCTATCGCTAATGAAGTATTCGTAGCGGCCATTTGCTTGATAAGCCTCTCGATAGTCAAATCTGACTTTCTGGGACTAGATAATTTCGAAGAGCTTAAGCGCAATCGGTCCTTAGCTTCTTTAGCTGAGACGGGGAAAGTCCAAGGGACCTTACCTCTCGCCTTCACTTGTTCCCTAGCTTCTTCAATTGTTGGCACGTATATGGGTTCTTTCAGGAATTCCAAATCGCTGTCAGACACTTTTAACTGTGGAAATACTAAAGGTTTAGGCATGGAGCGTTCTAGTTCTCTCATGAAATCTTCATCCAATTTGAAGGGTCCATCGATTTCCTTAGGGGATTCTTCGGGGATCTGTCGAGGTAATGTGAAAGCAGGGAAATTGTCTTCTTGCACATCTTCATCTTGGTCATACTGAGGTTCGTCAGGGATTGGAGGAGAACTGTATGTAGACGGCTTAGGTATAGAAATTTCCCTTTGGGGAGACGTAGGCAGTAACACAACTGTCGCATTCATCTCTGGTTTAGGCATGACACTTCTACGGCTTGATCTCTTTATCCTTTCTTCTAACAATGACATATCTTTGTCTGATATGTTACCAACGAATTTATACACTTTATCACCAACAAGATTGTATGCTTGAAGGATACAATTTAACGCAGCATTTCTGACGGAATTGTCCCTGTCTGAAATCTGTTTAGCTACTTCTTTAAGGCAAGCAGCCGGAGTAGGCACACAAACACCGATACCGCTCTCTTCGATGATCGAGCCCATCACTTCCAGACATTCGGCCCTCTGACGAGCGTTTTTCGATTTTATGCCTTCCATTACATAAGAGAACATTTTACCGACGGGATGCAACCGGTTCATCTGGCTAAGAAGCGCTTTGACGCCATTCCTGACTGAATCTTTCGGGTCGCCAATCTTGAGAACCAAATATGGCACAAACGAGGAGGCTTCGTTGTCAGACATTCTATACTTCTCATCAATGAGCATATTAAAAACCGCATGAAGGTATTCTAAACCTTTAAGTAACACAGACGGGTTAGTATCGAAAAATCTAAGTGTCAGCCACTTTAAAATGAGATCCAAGTTTGATATTAGAGCTTGTTTGTTTTCTGATAAATCTTCGTTTAAAGATTCAATCGCTTTTATGTGATATTTAAAATCTGAATGAAACATGTTCCCCATGAGAGTTTTGTTGACGTTAGCGCTCATCATCTGATCACGGAGAAGCTCCACGAATTCTTCTCTAGGTTGAGTAAAGTTCCACTTCAGCACTTTTAATTTGGCTTCATCCAAACTTCTTTGCTGTTTCGAGTTGTTGACAACTAATAAAGGCGACATATCGAGATCGTCATCTTTTTTTCTGCTGCTCAGAGCAGTAGATGATTTCGAGGTCGCCACTCCTTTTGGTTTGACGGCATTTTTTGAAGTAGCAACTGGTTTCGTGCCCCTCACTGCTTTGTCTTCTTTCTCTGGCGTTGGCTTCTTAACTGTAGGCTTTACAGGAAGATTTGGTCTCACTTTCTCCAAAGCAGCTAATACTCCACTTTTGGAACCAGGTTTCAATTTTTCACATTGTTTTACCATCGATTCATAACCTAGATGAATCATGATTCCTAAAATTGCTTCTTGGGCGTTCTTACGGACATCGGCATTTCTGTCTTCTAGATTGCTGTACAAATAGGGAATGCACACTAATAATTCATCTTTAGGTATAGATTTGAGTGGGACTTTTGGTAAAACTTGAGCTAACCAGCTCCATAACTCGATTCTAAGGGCCGGAGAGCCAGTTTTGAGTGCATCACCGACCATTTCATTCTCAAAAAACTCTTTATAGCCACACTGTTCGGCGAAAATGTTTATAGTGTCCATACTGGTAGTTCTCATAATGACTTTACTATCACCAAGGCCTTGTAAAAATCCAGGGAAAAAAACTTTAATATATTGTTTACTTGGAGCTCCCATGGCTTTCGCGATTGCTTCACAGACATTCAGAGCTGTCTGGGCAATTTTTACATTACTATCGGTTAGTCGAATGGCCAAAGCTTGGGGCAAATCACCTAGATTCGGTTTTATAAATTTAGCCTCTTGTATAATTTGCATTATTTTAGTCAGAGTTTCATTTCTAACTTTCCAGTTTTTATCTGCGAGTTCGTTTAGTAAAGACTCTGTGATCTGACTGCTGATATCAACACGTGGAATGAGATCTTGGATGTTGATGGGTTCTGGTGCTTCATCTCCTACTACATCTAAACTGTCAGAACTTGCAGATTTACTTACACCTTTTGTAGGTATGGGAGCTGTCTCTCCCTTGTATTTCTCACATTCAAGTGCAATCATATCACGTAGAGAAGCTTTTTCGTTTTCGAAAAATACGTAAATAGAAGCTCCCATATACAAATACATCACACCTAAGAGAGTTACTGCTGCTTGTCTGACGGTGGGGTTGGTAGATGCTAGAGCTTTTTTGGAAGTATCGATAAGAAATTTAACATTTAAATTATTAAAACCGAATTCTTTCATGGCACCAGATAACCAGGTCAGAGATTCTTGTTGAACTTTAGGACTTTTCTGATTAAAAGAGAAATCTAAGACCATATCGGTTATTTCTCCAAAACTTGTAGCTTCAGAGATGGCGGTTAAAGTTTCTGCAACAGCAGTATTATTTTTAATGTCTGAGAATTTCTCAGAGATATCGGCGACGCAACAGTTCGCGGTTGTCATGGTGAATTTGCAGTTTTCAGCTAAGTATTTCATGATATCTAACTTAGCTTTGAGTACTTGGAAATTTGTATCCTTTAGCCCAGGTTTTTTAGATAAAAACTTCACAACTGCTTGGGTTGGGACGTTGCTGGACTGCATTGCTTGTAATTCTGTCAGTACTTGTTCAGTAGCAGCTAATCTAGCTTTCCAATTAGCGCTGACAATATCAGTGATAACAGTTGCATCAAATAGTCCCGAGATTATTTCATCAACTTCTTCACTGGATAATTCCTTTTCGAAATTTTGAGGGGGCTTTCCTTTTGACCTTACCACAGTTGCCGATCCGGAAGATATTTCGGTTTTCTTTTTGACTGGAGCAGACCTCTTTGGCGCCGGTTTGCGTGCAGGTGCAGCGACGACTTTAGGAGCGGGAGCGGTGGTGGGCCTTTCTTTTTTTACAGGCAGTCTAACGGTAATGACAGCTTTTTCGAAATGCTCTTTGATTTTCGACATTTTTAGATTATCTTTTTCTAGTTCGACCAAGAACGGACCGATGGCTTTTTCGCCTACTAATTTCATCAGAGTGCCTAGACATTCAGCAGATGTCTCTCTTACGCTTGGGTCAGATTCGTTGATGTTTTTTATTAATACCAATGTGATTGCTTTGAGTGTCTTTTTGTTAACAGCTGTGGGTAGTGTTTTGGTAAAGGCTCTCGAGAGAAAAAGTTGGGTTTCTACTTTTACAGAGGGATTTTTGTTATTCAAAGCTTCTAATACGTCTTCGAGGATTGCTTCAATGGTCGTCGTTAAGTAAATAGCGTCTATGGCCTCTCGAATAGCGGTTACGACGTTCTGTTTCTTCTCTTTAAATTTTTCCAATAAGACGGGAATGCAAAAACCGGAATATTGTTGGAATTTCTTTTTCAGCCCGTTTGTCAACCCGGCTAGACACCTTCCCGCCGAAGCTACGCATATCACATTAGTGTCCTTCTGTATGACCTTCTTGAGAGCTCTGACTAGATCACCATAATCACCATTTTCTAATTTTGGAGTTTTCACCAGAGCTTCTACGGCTTCAAGCACTTCTTTCCTCTCTTGCCACTTTTTCGCTTCTACCTTCTCATAAAAGTCCTTAGGGATTTTAGAGAGAATTTCCACGGGATCTGCTAATTCAAATGGATCAATCTCTTGTGGCACATCTACCTCGTCCGTTTCGACATCATCGCTTTGAATTGTGGTGACCGCAGCGAGTTGAGCCTGCTTGCTCTGCTGAGATCTTATGTACCTCGTCGGCGTAGCTTTTTGTCCTTCGATCTTACTGAACTCTCCCTCGAGCTCCGTCATTTGGACAGGCTGCAAGTTCGCCGCCTGGAGCTGAGGCCTCAGGGCGGCCCCAATCCACCTGTACATCTCCACGATCATGAGTTTGGTCTCGTCCCGTACACCTTTGTCTCTGTCCGACAGCAATGGTCCTATTTTCTTTAGTAACGGTTTAACCATGATGATTTTCGTGCCGAATTCCCTCAGGGCTCTTGTGGATGCATTGACGCAAGCCGACACTATTTTGGGATTTTTGAGATCCGCCCCTGGAATCATAAATTATTAAATTAGGTGCGTTCATTGAAGGGTTACTCTTTAGATTAATAAATCATTGAATGGCAACATTATGGAATATCCAAGTCTAACGTATATTTGTCTAAAAAAATTCACCATTATGTTTTCTACTCTCAGGTTTCAGACAGGTTTTTTGACTGTAACACCTGCAAAGGGTTGAAAATTACAAAAATAAAGTAGCGAAATCTCAACTAACTAACAACGACAACTAAAACAGATAGGACAAAAATATATACAACAGCGTGTCCTCCGTAATTTTCTACGTCGAATACGAGCTATCGCACATTTGTATTAAACAAATTGTCAGCATAACGTTGAAGTTTATAATTTGGGCAGAGGACATATGTCTTCGATGTCCGGTATATACTGTTTACAGCAACTCAGGTGATCGGGTGTTGCTTCTATTATATGTTCTAAGCAACTGGGGCGCGTTTTCGTATACAAAACGGACTGGTAAAATACAAACAATATTGGTAACAGCAAAAAACACGTTCCGGTTACTAAGAGCGTAAAAAAGGAGTAACGCGCGGCCAGTGACTCCACCTAAATTACAACAATATGGCAAAAATTTCATATTAATGTGCGATAAATCGTTTTCGATGTAAAGATTTATGGAGAATAGGCTATTTTTATCCTAACTAGTAGTTTTTGAAATTGCGAGATAATTTTTTGTCGTTTTTAACACTTTGCCGAGAATTGCGGAAAAAAATACCACCTGATTCTGATCCAGAGGATTGAAACCATAACAAATAAATAACAAAATAATAAATAAACATAACATAGAGGGAGTATGAAGCAGGTCACACACAGGGTGACACAAACGTAAGTGAACACTTCATAACTTTCTTCACCTATGCTGCCTTTTTGATATAATTGAAATAATAACAGACTATATAGAGAAAGAGTGGAGAGGAGGCCTGCCCCTGATTGACATGTCTAAACAAAAAAAAAAAAACAAATTCAGCCCAACCGACAACATAAAATACAACTTACAATACAAAACTAGACCATGCTCATATCATCATAATTATAGAAGCTACTGAAAAATCTTGTAATAACGTTTAATAGTAGAATCACTTAAAAATAGCACAAGAAATATGTGAGATAAAACTCAAAGATATGACCAAAATTACAAATAAGGGTATTACAAATAAACTGAGTATTGAATTTAATAATCACATTTCCGCAAAAAAATTCGGCGAGAACAAAATTTTAACTGAAAAGGGATATGAACTGCATATTCTACTAAATCAATTAACATATTGAGGTATGATCGGCTATTGGACAAGTTGCTGGCAACCATCTGATTATTTAGGGGATTGTATCGAACCCACAAGTGGTTTCTTTAATTTTTTGAATTTTTTTTTTTAAAATAGCATATATAAATACACTACTTAAATAAATCGCTAATAAGCGATCTTGAGTAATATGGCGTCGAACTGGATTCAAAGATGTCAAGCCTCAGTAAATAAACATCAATTAAAACATCAAAGTCACAAATTAAGTTAGCACTCTGCTGTTTGTATTATTTCCTACAACGTGGAAAACGCAAATCAGAAAATGATGAAACTCTTAATGACTTGTGTGTTATGAGTGAAACTGGTCATATTTATATTCATTCTAAATTTGACGACCACAGATCAACTGCAAAATTTGTCCAGAATACATAAGGTATAAACCACAAAAGAAGCAATGGCTTTGAACAACCCAAATAATTACTACACTTCTCTCAAATTCCCATAACCAAAAATACCCCCAAATTGACAATTATCCACGAAATTTTCCATCTATAGCAACTACATAAGAAAGTCCACTAATAATGGAACCATGGAAGGAAGAACCAAGGAAGAAGGTGAAGAACCTTCACCAAGGAAGAACCATGTTTAAGTAAACAGTAAACACAAGTTTTATGAAAGTGTGATTATATGACAAATGTCACGTCCTAATGGTCACAATCATCCAATGCACTTCATGACTTTATCATATTACTATAAGTGTAATCTTCATTTTGATAAATATAGAATACTGTCATGTCTAAATAAGTACAAGCCCAATAAGGGCAGTGCTCCTAGCAGATAAGAAGGCCAAAGTCTTCATGGATATGTTTCTGTGCAATGATAAAACAAGAATTTTTGATTTTACATCAGAGCCATCCATGATGCAATGAAATAGAAGATAAGATATCGCGCATGATCGGGTGGGGCTACTGACTTCATCTTGTGAACAAGTGTATATTTTGCAATGAATAATCAACTCTTCGATGAATTTTTTTTTCTGTGAGCAGTGTTCTAATAACTAATGTTAACTGACACACCAATAAAAGCTCTAGTAATAAACATTATACGAAATTACTACTTCCTCATGTTATGAGGCACCACAAAAACTCACCCTATGACGTCACATGCGCCAATCAGATGAATTTCGAATGGTTACGTATCATATCTTATCTTTGCACTGCCAAGACATACCTAAAATTTTCACCAAAACCAACTACTAAAATACTATAGATTCAACGATAAATGGTTAGATAGTTAAAAAAAATCAAAATTTCCCCAGATACAAGACAGATTTACACTTCCAACAACATAAATCAACCACATAAATTGCCTTGTCTAAATATTCGTTACAGGAGAAGCATGGGACATTGCTTAATAAAAGGCAATCTCTTCAAAATAGGAAACAAAGAAAAACCATTCTGGCAATACATTCATACAGAAAACTTAAATCACATACTATTTCAACGTCCAATAAATTAATTAAATGTATTTGATCTTTATACAGAAATATAAAAAAAAAACATGCCTAGACCCAACACACCTTAATAACATTAAAAAAAATCAAATGTCAAAATTAACTATTATCTTGGAAAACACCAAATAAAACTATAACTCAACAAACTCAACAACCCAATGGAATCCTTCCGAGGCAGTTCTAAGGTTTGTGAAATTATCTGCTCTGCCTCAGATCGAGAACAGAATCCTTTGTTATGTTCTATGACATGTATCACTGATAAACCAAAAAATAAACCGGGGTGAATATCAAGAATAGCTCCTTTAGATTTTCGATAATAAAACTGCTACCAAAATATAATGTGATGAATGACTATTATCCTTATCTACTACCTTACTGACGCAAATAGATATTTTGGTAAATATTTCCACTTTAAAACATGATACTTGAACATTAAAAACATTGTTGAATCTACAATCTTACACATTAAATGTAAAAGTATAGAAGAAACTGTCAAAAGGTGGTTGACTTGCAGAAGGTCTAAGGGGGTGAAATTAGCATTCAAACTGGTTCGCCCACTGCTAAACAGTATTGTTATTGAATAATTTTTTTCAAGTCGATAGAAAAAACAACACCTTTTTTCGCAGTTTTTAAGCTATCATCATATTAATGTGTATGTAAAAGGGCAAACCTATATTTTCCTATCCATCAAATCTAAAAAAAATTATTCAATAAAAGTATACTGTAATATTTTGTTTCATCATTTACTATCATAATTATTAATTAATTTTGATACTAAAAAAGCAATTTTAAAACTGCTATTATTTCATTTGAGCAGACATTTCATTATTGATATGGTATTGATGAAATGACCAATGAATAAAAAATGGCTGCTAGAAATGTCACTTTGAAAAATTGCCTGCTAACTTCAAACAGCTTTCTTTCATGTCCTCCCACATAAAATTCGATATTAATGTCACACATTTTCGGCTGTTCCAATTGTTATCTCATGTAACACCCTTCTTTACTCCTTTTTCCCATTTGCACCAGTGTTTATTCCATGGAAATGACACCTACAAGCATTTCAATCATGTTCATGCAAAAAGAATGACAAAGAGCTATACTTGATATTACCGGTATGAGCCAAAACTCAGACTCACATAAAGGCGACCTGGAAATATTAACAAAAGATCATTCTAGCCGATAATCCTCGCTGAATAAGGCCAAACCATAAAAAGAAGTGTTTTAAATAACTATCAGCACTGAGCCCAAAAATATTTGAGGTGCCCTTCATACATTTAACGAATGAAAAAATAAGTTATATTGTGATGTTTTGTGATGTGATTGTGTGTTATATTGTGATGTGAAGAAAAATTAAATGCTACTTTATAAACTAATTGCTCTTAAAGAGAAAAATAACCAATATTAAATCAGACCACTTTTTAAAAGCCTTGTAACTTTAATGACATTAGAACAAGTCCTCACCATTCTATGTAAGGTACACAAGTTAACCTTCACATCTGATCTAATTAGCAACATAAGAATGCCATTGATTTTTTTATTTTGCAAGAATTACTTGACCCTATTTAGGACGACTTGTTCTACTGTCCGTTACTTGGGTTCAATATATCGAAACCAATTTACCTTTCAGTAATTCATCTTGGACAGCTTCCTGTTTCTCAATCTCGATGTACATAAGGGTGACCTGTAGGGCGAGCTCCTTCGTCTTAGTCTTGGGGGCCGCTATGCACTTGGCGACTATGCCGGACATAACGTCCTGTGCCGTTTTCCCGGCATGAGCGTAGTTCTCAACGTAGGCGAGAGTCGCCTCGAGGCCCTTTTCTTGCGCGACGGCGTTGCTGTCCACGACGAACTTCTTGACGAGCCCCAAATACTTAGCGAATTCCGGGGATTTCTCATCGTCCATCTGCCTGAAAATCTTCGTCGCCTCCTCGTATCCATTCACTCGGGCCTTCCATAGTTTATGCACGCATCTTTCTTCCACGGGTAACTTGTTGTATTCCTCGTCCTCCATTTTCCGACGTTCCTCTTGTTAAATGGAACTCGAGTTTTACGTTGGAATTAGCAGGAAAAAATCGATTTCGTTGGAGTTTTTGTAGTTTTCAGCACAGGACACGAAGAGATGATTGATCAATCGAGTGCGCCGTAGAACGAAAACGTCACAGAACCATGAACACACATATACATTTTTTATTTCAACTTCTTAGTTGAATTTAAATAGATATGTGTCGTTAGTATTAACGTTGTCCCTAAGAAAACGGACAAGGAAACTTTTAAATGTAATAAATGTGTTTGTTAAAAGCAATTCGCATCACACTACAAGTGTTTGTCTCGGCACGTCACTTACATACCTTAAACGGAAACGTTGACTTTGGATTCAAACTCCTGTGACGCCTCAATAATTTTTTTAAACGGTTTAGGTTCGTTCCACTAATTTTCTAGGCTAATTACCTAATAAAGTGTTTAAGTAATAAGTTATTTGTATCAATTATGTCCCCTGACAACACAAAATACGTCTTACGGACGTCTCAGGTTCGCTCTTCAAGTTGTTTTGCAACCTTTTACACGTTAGAATGTTTTATATGACTTCTTTTTAGACGGCTTTTAGATGTCTTTGCCTTTGAATATGTCTCAATTAAACACATGTTAAATTAAGACAAATCGCGACTAAAATATTTCTTACTGAATACTACTTCCTGCTGTACGATTGTTCGACTTCATCAAAACAAACATTAATATTGGGATTAAATCTAAAATCGTGAAGTAATTTAAAGTGTGTGTTAAATATATAAATACATTATCCCAATATAAGCTAATTTTACCGATATGAATTCTGATAGATATAAATAATGTAGGTTAATTTAACTTATATTTTGGTTTGTGGCGAGTACTACGCTACAAATTACAAATAATTTAAGATGTAATATATAGCTACTTTGAACATTATTGTGGCAAATGAAAATATGTCAAAAGGACGTCTTAAAAGGCTTTAGAAAGTGTTTTCAAAACATCCTTAAGAGGTCTTGAAAACATGACCTTATATGCCATTTTTATTGTCTCAAAAAACACGTTGAACTATGATAGACTAATGTAATCGTCCAATATTATCCATTATGCGCATAAAGAAGCCCATTTTTGCTCATTATGCTCACGAACTTTATTGGTCATAATTCATCTCTTCTTTCTTCTGGATTCTAGACACATTTCATTTGATGTTGTTTGAGATTAAGTACACTACCAAAGCCTATTAGGCATTTCCATCAACTTTTGATAGATCAGGGGGTTCAAATACTGCGTACCTGGCTATGGTGGGATCGAAACAGGAAATGATGAGGTTTAAGACAGTTATGGCGAAAGCAAAAATGGTTGTGACATGATTTAGAAAATTGGCGGTGTAATGATAACTGTGCAAATGAAGACGGCAGTCTCTTAGAAGGTGGAGTGATAAACATAGGATCCCCACCAAAACCTGAGGGTAGAATAGAAAGTTTGTTAACGGCACACCTTTACAATTGGTACATTTAGTAAGTAGAGACTTATTTTTATTTGTTAAGAGACTTAATAGACTATCTCTATAGACAAATTCAATTAAGGGAGCGAGTACAAGGGCATACCCAGGATCTGAACTAGATGGAGTAACTAATATCAGTTATGGGGAAGAGTGGGCAATGAAGAACAACTGTTTTTTCAAAATAAGATACGATTTAGCTGTACTAGCCAGATTTGGAACTACATAGGCTATTATTGATCTTAAAAGCCTCCCAACGCTACTAAAATGGAGAGCCACCTGGTTTCTGATTAGGTTCTCAGCTGCTTCTCTGCAATTTACTGGGTACGCCCTTGAGTGAGCTCTCATTTTACTGCCAATTAATTTTGGACCTCTTCTCAACTGAGTTACAATGAGCTTATTTTTCTGCTTGCCTGTTCATTAGTTCCCTTACCTGTAGTACTATTGAGATCGTGATCAAGCTGAGCATCAGAGTGTAGAATTCATGTTTCTCTCCTACCTGTAGGACATACTTCAATTGGGAAGCGTTTGCCGTAAGAAGGGCTACGTCAAGGAGACCCTGGGCAATTGTTTTCTTTGTGGCGTACTTGTTGACGTCCAAAGTTTTCTACAAATCAAAAATAAAAAAAATTGAGGGTCTTGTTAAGTGGGTGTAAAATTTTATCACTTTTAAGCAAAATATTTTAAGTTACTAATTCTGATTTGTAAGTAGAAAAATAATAAATGACGTGGTTCAATAACATGTGATAAATTGATGTAACGATTTGGTTGAACCAACTTTTAAAACAAATAAAGTATTCGCATTTTTAATGAAAACGTATTTCAGGAAATATTTTTGTAATATGTTTCATTAATCGACGTAAATTTCAATGTAAATCAATTTTCTTTTACGTACCAGAATATCCAAGTTTTCCCCTCCTATTTCGTTGGCCATTTTTCAAATAAGAACAATATCAACAAAGAGACTAGTATTGATGATAATATTTTTCCTTATAAATCTCGTCATACATTACAATTTGATCTGATTAATCAGCACTGATAAAGATTAATAAGATATTAACATTTGACAGATATGAATAAAAAATAAACTGTACGCAAGTGTATCAAGATGATAAGTGTAGATTTTAGATGAGTAAATATAACTTATCGGTTGTCAGCGTCTTGCTATAATAATAAAGTACGCTTTTATATGTAGGTAGGTACAAATATTTTATTTTTTCTATAATTGCTTCGTGAAATAATCGTAATTAAATTTAAATTTACTATGAAACGAAAAAAAAAAACATATGTAGGTACCTATCCTCATCACAGATATTGATCTTAATCCTCTATAAAACAGCATAAACGATACAATAAACTAATCACGATTATCTGTATTAATTTATTTGGTTCCTACCTTAATTAAACCAGAAACAATATTTCCATCTCTATCAGTAACAGCTTCGTTAGAACTTGTAGAATCCATTTTATTTACTTTGGCCTAAGTAATGTAAGGAATACACTTTTATACGTTCACGTCGGAATTGAAACTAATCATTTGTCTTCTCTTCTCGTATTGTTCACATGATGAGTTTCAGTAAACCATTGTTTACGCCTTTGATAAGATTATTTGTTATTAATGGATTTTTAAAGAGAATTTTCTTTGGAAGAATTTAATCTTGTAACTGTTTTTTAGAAAGTTTTGTGGGGAACTTAATTAATTAATTTCAGAATATTAATTAATCATAAAGCTAGTGCTTGGGGTCCTTAAATGTCCTGTTTGTATAGTTTAAATAACAGTACTTAGAAATTGTCACTGCAGGTAATGTGGATGTTTGTATTGACTGGGTGATGAGTAATACATAGTTGAAAATGTGTTGTGATCTAACGATTGGGCACGCAGATTAATATGCTAAGTTGTGTAGTTAAACTTTTTTTTTTTAAAATTAGATTACCGTAAATTAATATTCATTAAATCATACACATAATTACATTGGGCACTATGTAGAACATTTTATGTCCAGTAATTTGAACCTTAAAAGATTTTTGGCGAGTTAATTTTGAATGAAATGAAATGAAACAAACGCTGTCTTTTGAAATACATGTAATTTATAAATAATGAGCGGCGCTGTGCGTATTTAAAATACCACTTTCTTATCCAAAGTTCATCCTTGTGCAACATAATGACAATTATTTTTACGTTACCCCACTTACAAAATGTACTATTGTTATAATAAAACAATGAACAAAGTGTAATTACAAGTACTTACAGCTCTTCCATTTGCAGTAGGCGACACCGACATGTCCTTATCTCGACACTTTCTGTACATCCACCAGACGACAATTAGTAGTTATTTTGTCTGTCGTATCGATCAAACGATGGGAAATGAAGAAACTTCTCCGCGGTTTTATTTTTTTTTTGGTCTCAATTCTGGCAGATTTCTCTGTCCTTCACACTACGTCGCTTCCAAATGAACAATCCTAGTTCACGGTTTGTTTTTTTCTTCTATTCCTGACGATCAATTGCAAATATCGTAGGAACGACGATAAATGGTCATGTATGGTTGTTATGGTGGATCGTTCACAACAAAGAGTGGGAGTTGGTGTGGTTCGGGTATGTAAATAGAATAATTGGAGGGTCTATTCTGGGAACAATATAATTAAAGCGGAAGAATGGAAAAATCAGAGCAATGGAGGATATCATTATGAAAATGGTTAGTTCATGGAAAATTAATAAGTTGGAAAGGACAGCGTTATATATGTACGTTGTAATCATCGACGTCAAAAAATATACTGTATGGTTTTAGATATGAAGAATTCTGGAGAAACTTCCAACACTACGAACTTTCGCAAAACTTTCAATTGCCCATATTTCTGCAACTACTCGTCTGACGGTCGCGAAACGAAGATTTTTGTAATCAGCGACGTCTGATCTGCAAAGATAACCGATAAAATGGGAGGCTTTAGATATGAAATTTTCGGAAATATTTAACACCCTACTCCCTTTGAACTTGTGCAGAATTCTCAATTACTCATATTTCGATCTGAATGAAAAAGGAAGAAATTAATAGTAGTAGTTAAAAGTAGCTGTTGAGGTCGGTCAGGTTGTGTGAAAACATTGGGTATTTACGACTTCCCAAACAGTGGCATAACTCGCGCGTTTATCGGGGATTAACACCTGCTACAAAAATAAGCTTTAATACGAATAAAAGTGAATCAATATAACACGGTGGCTAATTTTTGGTGAATAATTTAATGGGTGGATAGAAAATACAAAAGAACTGCAGATTTTGTTTAACCTATCCACAATAAATACGTGCAATACATTGATAAATATATCAATACAATGTACAAGTATCAATGACAATAATACAATGAAAAACACATATCTGTAGCGAATAATAATTTAATCCTTTATTTATAATTGATTATATCTCGGGTAATATGTGGTTTGACGTGGGACTTTTGTATATGACTTTAACGCTTTTGCTTATGACGCTTTACTTCAAGACGTTCGGACTATCATTATAATGATTACTTTGTTATATACCAGTTGGAAAAGTGTATCTAAATATTTAGTAAAGAAATCCCAAGAATATTTTTTGTCGTTGTTTTTCTCCTATAACCTTAAATAAGTTGGTAACTGTTTATTTTAGAGAAAAGATTGGTAGCAAATCGAAAACTTAGCAATTAACATGCGTTAATCCTTAAACATCATAGACTCAAAACTCAGATTTTGAGTATATTTTTTAAAGTATTCTTATTATATAAAGGACCTTACATTGTCTGTGAGTGAGGGAGGCTAACTATCTGAGAGGTGGTGCTCCTCTCAGGATGGAAACCTGCCTGCTCTGGAATTAGGGGGGTCTCCATATCAACAGAGAGCCGGTTGAGGATCATTCTCTTGATGATCTTGTACGTGTGGCAGAGGAGCGAAATTGGCCGGTAATTTTGGAAATTATTTGATGACTTGCAAGATTCCAGGATGGCAACAATTTTGGCTTTCCTCTAAATTGCTGGGATCTTGTAAGTATCCATGCAGTTACTGTATAGAGTTAGTAACCATTGTTAAGTTTTTGCTCCAAGGTGCTTGACTGCCTTTCGCAGTTTACATCTTGCGATGGCCTGGTCCAGTTCCTCCATAGTGAAAAGAGAAGAAAAGTGATGGGTTTCTTGGGAGTCGTTTCTGTTTGTGTATGCTTCCCATTTCTCAGGCTTTTACCTAAGAAATTCTCATTTTATTCTCATTCTCATTCTCATTTTACTTGTTGGCTAGTGATCTGATTTGCGGTTACCTGAACATATCCTAAAGATTGGGTTGGGTCGTTATTAATACATCTGAGGAGTTTTCAGGCTTTTGGCTGCTCCTACTTATGTCAAGTTCCTTATGTAGTTAAAATACATAAAGTTTCTTTGAAAAAGGCCGATGTAATCATAGTCAGTACAACTCAAGAAACAAACGCCGGTCCATTGATTACCAAAAAATTTAACAGGACTGCATTATTTTCAGCTCTTTAGTTGAAGATATTTTAAATATTTCAGCACCATCGTGTCATAATAAATTAATGGAAATTATAAAGATAACTAGAGGCAATGGTAAAGACAACATGCTACTTCGACAAAATTAGCGCTTTTTGTAGAGCCTTCGTCTATTTTTTTTTAAATATATTTAGTTTTTATATTTAGTATTAAATTGGGACTCAGTATGTTTTAATAGGGTTTTTAATTTGATTTAATTTTTTTTTAAAATTTTAATTTGAGAGGTTCTTGCATGGGCGGCGCAAACAGGCATTCACAATTTCGTAACACAAAAGTGATCGGTATAATTCTTATGAATTTATGTTTTAAAAAAAGTAAATAATCAATGAGAGCTCGAAGTCACTCCACTCAAAAAGAAATAAATACATTGCAGTAGTCTTTACTGTTCTAGACATTTTTTAGGCAGCTAGTGTCCATCATCAGTACAAATTTACATAGAGACGAAGAAGGTTAGATTAACACTTAAGGTTAGGTAAAATTAATTTGTACGTTGAAATTAGACAGTCTATCCATATGCAACACATAACAATAGGGTCAAAAGATAAGAAATTGTACTTTCAACATCAAAGTTTGTCTTAACCTAATCTTGTACTGATAATGGACACTAACAGTCCAACACATATCTAGAATAGTAAAGACCATATACTGCATTACGCCTGTTTCATTTTGGGTGCAGTGATTTCGAGCCCTCACTTATTGTTGATTCAGCTTTTTCCTTTAGAGTTATGGAACTCTACGGTAAGTTAATCAAAAGGAATTTACAGTACAAAAGGAAGTATTTACAGTACAGTACAAAAGGAATTTTAATTTTAGTTACACATTTTTATTACAACAGATTTTAATCCCGAATTTACTTCACATTTTCTTTCGTTAATTTTTTGAATTTACCGGTTGTTCCCCTCATTTGTCCATTATGTACCAACAACAATGGCCCCCCTCCTATCCGTCCTCTTGTCGAGAAAGTGTGTTCTTAAAAGCGAAACCAGAAGAGGGAGAGTTTCCAGTCTGGTTCTTCCGTTAGAAGAAGTCACATTATTCACTATGAGTTCTGTTACGAATAGATCGGCAGTCTTGTGTCTCCTTATGGTACTTATATCTTTGGTGATGAGATCCGAAAGCCAACAAGCCCTCACAGGTAACAGTTATATGGAGAAGCAGCTGTTATGCGCCCTCGACAGGGCACCGTGCGACGCTTTGGGTTCCCAGATCAAGAGTGAGTAACGGATAAAATTCGTTTTCTGAATTCTGAAACAAACCGTAGAAAAACCAACTTTTGAATGAAAATAAACTTGCTATCCTTAAGTCTTCAGCTTGTCAAATGTATTTTTTAAGTTTGCGAATTTATTTGTTACTTTCGATTTTGTGCTGGAATAAAAATATTTGTAGGAGCCCTGCCGGAAATCATAGGCAACAACTGTAGATCTTGCGACCAAAGACAAGCAGCGAATGCCAAGAGGATAGCCAGATTCGTCCGCGGTAAATATCCAGATGTATGGAACGCGCTTGTAGATAAATACGGCAGAAACTAAAATGCATTCTACTCAAGTTCGTGGTTGTAAAGGTAATTCAAGGGTTCGAAAAATAATACAAATTCGTCAATATACTCGAGAAATATATTCAACCATCCATTATAAATATCTCTCGGATCAGCATGAAACTCGCCTTATGCATTTCTTAATAAGTCGATAACAATTAAATACGAATTTTGGTGAGCTTACGAGATTCAAGCTGATCGTAAAACACCGATTCGAAAACTCAGAGCGACATTTTTTGACACCTTGGATTCTCACTGATTTAACAATTAGGTTTTACAATTTAAAAGGTATAAAATCTACAAACTACTGGTCATGAAAATATTTCAGGTTCCTTCTATATAATGTAATATCTCAAAATTAAGAAATTTAAATTACCTAACACAAGAATTAATATCGAATGATTAGTTCACAAAATACTTTTATTCCCTATATGTATGTATATATATTTTTATTTTCTTTGTCCTACAGAGTAGCTCACTGTAATTACTTTACAGGCACAACATGTATTTATCGAGTTGATTAACATTTGGTTGATTTGTAAAAATCTTACCATTGAAGAGTAGTATATCCCATAATCACTAACCAAATTTGATGGTACAAAGCAATCACTATTATCAATTACCGATTATATTATTGGTGAAATCCCTTCAGCTTCTACATTTCGACAGTTTTTCTATGATACATTTAATACAATTCGTTACAGAATGTCTTAACTAACATTTCGATTTATATTTAATTTATGCAATCCAAAATCAAATATAAGAAATATAACAGTTTCACATTGAAACATTCTGCTCTGCAGATGTGAGGACACGTATTTCGAATTTGCACGAGCGTGTGATGTACATAAATTACATCTGTACGATTTTATGGCAAAACGTGATTGGTCGAACGTGTCTACTAATTTAATTTTTCAAGTAGCTTTTGAAATAGCGTGCATGATGAAATTTATGTACTGTATGCAAGTTGACAACTTGAAGGTGAAAACTGCTGCCACTAAAATATTTCTGAATAAGTTTCAATTATCCTTGATTGATTGAGTTAACACTCCCACGTTTGCTAACTTGCATACTCTTTTTACAAAATATAGAATTCGGTAAAATTAAAATAATTGTTCATATTTAAGAAAACGAATTATTTTTTTATCTTTTTGGCACGTTGTTCTTGTTTAATCACGAAGAGAAAAATTATATTAAATTGTAAAATTATTTCACGCATTTAGCATTTAAGTTGGTATATGTTTAATTTTATAATCTAAAATAGAAATTTAACATCAATACAATCCTTACGTTTTTTCAGTACACGTTATATAGAATTTTCTTAGACGTTCATATATTTATACGTATGTAACATAATATAGCTCCTCCTAGCCGCTAAGATTTATTATAAATCTTCTAAAAACGTTAAATATTCGCTCTATTGATAAATAAGTTGGAGTCTGGAGAAGTGATTGGCGCGAGATTATTTTTATTAATTACAATTTACAGTCAACATGATTGTACACATTGCTTACTACTTACGATAACACGAAAGATTTCAAAAAGTTATTTTTTGTAGTTTTCACTCTTGTCAAATTTTACCTAACAACATCGAATTATTAAAATTTAAAACCAACAGCTTGTCATTACAACTTAAACGTATTTTTATTTTTTATATTAAACTAGGGAGAGACATAGAGAGAGAAAGAGAGTAAGATAAAATAATAATAATTCGAAATAACCGAATAATTATTAAATTGTCATTTTTGTCGAGGTTTTGAAACGGTTAGGCAAATAGGTAGTAGGGTAGTTTTAATAACAATTTTCGTTTCCTGTAGGTAAAATTTTGTCCTTTAAGGGATAGTTTGGTAGTTGCATTAGTCGGAATAAACTTGAAGATGCCAGGGAAACAGGATTTGTATACTCAAGTTGGCTAAATAATGTAATTTTGTGGATGTTATGAAAAAATTAAACAAGAACAAATTCTTATTGAACTACAGAATATTGGACAAATATTTGGCCACATAATCAATTAAACTGGTTTATATACGTTTCCCTCCTGTTTGATTGAAATCATGAGAGCGATTGGTGACCAGAATGATAACTCTCGTTGTCCTACAAAAAATGTTTATGCCAGTCAACACTTTTTATAAACAATACATTTGTCCATGGCACAGTTGCGTAGAAGAAAAACAAATTTTTCACTACAGTTGCCTGTTGCCTGTAAGCCTGTTGAAGTACTTGCTTTTAAACGCAAAATGAAATATGTTTCTCTACAGTCCACTACTGTATCACTCTCACTTTGGTGAATTACGCTTGTTTTCAACTGGAAGCCCAATTTGGACCTATTAGGTTCCAAAAGGTCGTCCCCAGCAGTTTGCGCTTCCGCAACTAATTATTTCACCCAACACACTTGTGATTTACTTACGATCTCTCTGTATTAATTGGATTTTCTTGAAGACACTTTAATCTTCCACGATTTTAATAATTCATCGGTTTCCAAGTGTATTGGCGATCAGGAGTCTACCATCCTTTACTATTTTCTAATGAATAAGAAATTCTACCTGGAAACCAATTTTAAATTTCAAAATGTCATGCACGAAGCACAACTTTCTAGCTTATTTAACAAGTCTAGATAGAGAGGCCCTTTGGGGCTGCACTTATTTTAGGCCGTTGGAGAACGATAGGAACCTAAGTTATTCTTGTAAGTGTAGAAAGACTCGTAGGCATGGAAATTAACCGATAGGATGTGCATCTGTATACATAAAATCCAATATCAGTTTGAGACGTAGCTATTTAAGAAAATGCATTACATAAAATAGTGTTATTGTTTAACTAAAAACGTGAGAAAATTATTGAAACCAATTTTCAAATTATTGCAAAACATTCAACGACCCTAAATTTTCCATTATTTTGTTGTTGTTATTCATATAAATGTCCCCTTTTATAAATGGAAAAACTCCTTTTCATCTTAACAGAAATTTTCGGGGTATTTTGTTAGACTCTTGGAGGTCTTTAATAACGATGTGCGCGTCAAGTTGAATAAGTATCCATAACTTTGATGCTATTTGAGCTAATTAGTTGAAACTCCCTGAAGTTATTGAGGATGCTTCCACGTATAACTGAATTAAATTTTGATGAAATTACAACTACATAACTTTTTCATTAATTTTAGAAATTTAGGTATCGCAACTTTTCAGGTAATTCACATTAGATAAGTGCCCGCACATTTTTGTATCGATTTTTTAGAACTTCCTCAAATGATTCAACGGATTTCCTACCACATACTACAAGGAAGTCTTATCAAAATCATAGCTCTGTACATTTTTTGAGGAATTTTTAAAATTTAAGTTCAGTTTAAGACACGTATTTCACATTGGATAAGTTCCAGTAAGTCTAACGTTTCTCGAGGTAAATGGTGAAAACTTTCCTGAAGTGAAAGTGAAGTTTCCTAGTGAAATTTCAACGTATAATTAAGCGAAATTGAAGCAATATTTTACATCCTTATTTTATTTGTAATTTAAATGTAGTTCGTCTTAATTCTTATTACGTTTAAGTGTCGCAACTCCACCGGCAAATCATATTAAATAAGTGTCTGTAACATTAATATATTTCGAGTTGGTTTGTATAAACTACTTAAGGTGATTTTCTCCACTTTATACATTTTTGAAAACGTTTGTTCGATGATTTTGTTAAGTTCGACAGGTTACTTGTAGAAATGGTTCCGTAGCTCATCATAATTTGTTGTCAAGTTATTCTCGATCCTCGATATTTGATCGATCAAGTTATTATTGGAGTTATTGGGAATGCTTCAAGGTTATAATTAAGAAAATTTCAAGTTTTTAGATTCTTGATTTTTTAAGTTTTTAGACCAATTGAAATATGTGCGTTAGATTAGGTAACTTTCGAAACTTAAATGTTTTTCGAAAGGATTAATTGAGATTTTCTTGTATTACTGGCGTTGTTTTAATGTACAAGTAGCGAAAATTCAAGATCTATCAATGAAATCGACCAAAAAATTCCACTAAAATGTCATTTACTCGAGTGTATCGCCTGATATAGCACGTATCCTTTCCTTCAAGATCAGCATCAAATATTTTATGAAATATTTTAAATAATCCTTTTTTAAAATTTTAAAACTTTTCTTCGACACTTTTACCCCCAACACTTTTGGAAGTGGTATGGCATTCTCCTTAGACTCACATCTCAGTGGACCATTCTCTTGTTTTGAATCTTTTAATTTATTTAGATTTTTGTAAACCACTAATCTTCTGCCAATCATTTTTTGTATCGTCCTGTACTTAATCAATTGTGTTATGAGCAATAAACGCATCTTTTTTGTATCCTTTTTACTTTCATGTCCTCTACCTGACCTCTCAGTACACCCTTCAGGAATTCCACATACCCTAGGGCGTGACAATATGCAACTAATAAACTCAAGCAAGTTACTAGGAAAGTTTCTGTATTTTACGTAGTGTTTGGAAAATGTTAAACATTCACAAAAAATCCAAGAAATGCCAATACACAGTTTGTATGAAGTCGTTTTTTACTGCCAAGTTAACTGTTTGGTAGTTGAAAACCTAAAGACAGTCAATACGTACAGTCGCTACGAAAAAGAAGGAAAATGTGAAATCGCACATTTCTGGAGGAGCTTGTTAAATATTTTCGCATGTCCTGGATGCATACCTTATTCCATTGCTTTGTAGTGGGTAGATACTAATTTTTGAACATATAAGCGTTACAAAAAACAAGTACTTCAAAACACAGACTGTAGCGAACAATCCCTTGTTTATCATTTTCGCTCGATCCAAATAGCCAATCATAGTATACAAATCCCTAGTCCGATCGGGCATCGTACATAACATACAATAAGTAACAGTATCGGTAGGTAGGTTTGTTTGCATCGTTTCGACGTCCTAGAACAACAAGAAGGAGACCCGGGTCCTCCTCGAGTCTCCCTTGTTGCGCCGGGACATCCCCATTTGTCATAAACTCTGATCGGAGCCGGTCGCGCCGCCGCCCTTGTTGTCGCCGCTGCCGCCGCCGCCCCCGCTCGAGGAGCCCCCGTCGCCCCCGACGCCCCTTCCGGCCCCGGAGCCGGCACCGCGGAACTCCAATTTGTACTATGGAAACACAACAAAAGGTTTAGGCTTGGGGGAGGTGTATAGTCGCCGTCTTCTCTTTCTTGGCACGGGAAAGCGAAAAGTCAAACTTTTAGTTGGGAGAGGGACACGTGGATGTTTTAGTGATTGATACTAGAGGATATGGAAAGAGTGTTGTTTTGTACATGATAGTACATTTGAGTACATGTTCCGTCGACTCTTTCATAGCTGCCTTATAACGGTTCCGAGGTGAATACTAATATTCACACTTCTTAACGTTTATTCCTGGGCACCTATTCCTGAAGTATAATTATTGATGGAACGGTAATTTCAAAATTTCCCTAGGTAATTTCAAAATTTCCCTAGGTAATTCCAATTTCCCACATTCAGGATTAGGTGCCTGATGTGTATCCCTCTTACCTCGGATAGTCACTACAGTAATTCAAAAATCGAACTTCTCGTTACGATAAAGGTCACCTACTCAAATAGAAGTTTTGTTGGAAATTCGACAATAGACCACCATAACATTTAGAAAAAAAGTACAAGTAAAAGTGTAAAATGAAATCAACGAGTTTTTAATATGTAAAATGTCTATAGTCTAGTGTCTGTAAATTATCACCTCTGGGTCGATTCTGAACTGACCATCAGTCATTGAAAATAGGTTCTCAGGATAGTGAAGATAAGGCGTACGTTTTTCATTTAAATCAAAATTGTCAAGAGAATGTGTGAAGATAGGTAATTTTCACTAGCTCTTCACCCTCGGTAAAATAAGAACGTTCTTTCCTTTACGAGTAGTCAAGATGACGCTCGTTCACTTTACATTTTGTCTTCTATTTACTATACAATGAAAGGAAAACCTTGGTTAATAAATAATAAAAGATCACCCAAGAACCACGTCTTGCTATCTACAACAAAATAGTCCACAAAAACGTTATTATTAAGATAACTCTGAATCTGCTCTGAAGCGAATGATGATGAAGCTATGATTTCACTTTCAGTGATATGGGGGGTCACAGAAAATCCTTAACACGTGTTTATACTTAACCCTGAAAATTTCTAAATTCGACGTTTGGAAACTCCTGGCGGATTCATATTCTAGAGGAAGCAGAAATTTTTATTCTAGATTCTTTGTGATGCTTCAAATTAAAGAGTGATTATTAGGAAGGCCTGTAAACCTTTGAGATTTGATTTGAAGCCAATTTTTGCGGTTTAATTTAATTTTAGTTTAATTTCAGACTTTTTCTTTATATTATTCAAGGTTTTTAACATTTACAATTAAAATGGAAAGTGTCAACACTTCAAAAATCAGTGGTGTATCTATGTACTTATTCTTCATTCTTAAAATCTAAACTTTGGCCCCCTGTTACACAAAAACTAAGAGGCTTTGATCAAAACGAGTTTCAAATTTAGAATCAGCATTTGACGCGGATTATTAGTGTGGCTCCTATATGGAGCCTTGCAGAACCCAAGAATTTATTTAAAGAGAATAAGAACTGCAACTAGTTTATTACCTACGCTTAAATGATAGCTGGACATATGACATAAGTTCCCAAGCAGAAGAATACTCATTCAGGCAAACAAATTCTTAGTTATGAAGCGTTAAATAAGATATATTCCAAACGTTAAATTCTAAGTTGAAATACTGCACTTCATTTATTCGTTTCAAAGTTGCTGAATTTTGAAATTATAGTATTCAAGTTGAATTATTCGTGAAAATTATTGTTAATAAATTGCATGATAAATTAATAAACTAGTCGGGAGATACATTATTGTTTTGTATACAGAGTGAGTCTGAAATAGCACGAATTTTCTCGGACAGGTCAAATGTAGTATTTAAAATTACATTTTTTATTTCTAAGAAAGCAAATCAGTGATATTGGTTTTCAAGTACTGGCGCCATCGTTTGTTGTTATGAAAGAAAACTGATAATTTTTCCATAACTAAGAGTATTCATAGAATCGTCTACATGACCACTACAAATTTGGGAAGTTTAGATGAGAAACATGTTGAAAAATAAATGTTTGAAAATTGACTAAACAACAATAAAACAAAAACTTCAAAGGTCACCGTAAATGTCCTCCCTTTCACAATACCTGTCTTAAAAAATTCCTTAAATCGCACGGTTGACATTTATTATCGTGCCAACATTATGGGCGACCTTTTGTCTTGTAAGGAGCTCTTCAAGGGAACAGGAAGGAGTATTCTAGTAAAATGTAAGTATGTTATGGACTGTTGTACGCGTACGTTTGTGGCAGACGTAAATTTAAATGAACGAGTGGTCTAGTCTGAGTGTCATTTTTCCTGAGAACGCATTTTGAATTTCCAAAAAACTATGTGTGAATATGTGATGCTTCAGAAACGAAAAATTTGGTTTTAAAATTTTTCCGAATCTATTCTGGATCGAATCTATCAGCGTTTCCAGTTTTAAGTTTCAAGTCAATTTGGGACTTTTCTGGATACACCAACAGATCTATATTTCATATTTTTCCACTTGCAATTTTGAGCTTTTTCGAAAATTTTTTATTCCACTTTAATTTGATTTTGTCGTATAACGTTTTTAGTGATTGTGAATGATTGCATCTTAAAAGGATTCTCATCCTGTACGCCGAGCAAAATTATTGCTTGGCAATAATTTACTTGACAAGGGGAACAAACATTTGGGGAATTTAAGTCCAGGAGGTGTCGAAGGAGCAATTGCGCAGCAATAATTTCTATAAACATCCATATTGCTACTCCCGTACCAAGAAATAAAGACGAAAGCACCAGAGCTGGGGTCATTATCAAATACATATAGCTTGCTTGTACAGCGTGTCTCATAAGACAAATAAACACTTCTTTTATTTGTCGTAATGCTAGGAGGTTAACAGCTAATCTCTGAAATTACGGTTTCATTAAGTTACTCGTTGTCAGTTAACTACTTTACTGACTAACTGAAAGAGGGTTATTGAGTACATGCTACTAAAGCTTCTGCAAGTTCAGTGTGGTAGAGTCAACGATTGAAATGGCAGGCTATTTCAATCATTGGTCTCGGGGTGCGTATTGTGTTTTTATGTAATACTCGGTATTTACTGTTGCAAGAAGAACAAGCATTACAAACTTAACTATGTCTTTTACGGAAAGTATGATAGCATACTTCATGCAACTTTCCTATTTTCTAAAGATACGTCTAATAGTTTGAGTGTGAGAAAGATTTGTTTTCAAGATTGTTTTAGGTTAAGAGTCATTAGCTGTAAGTAGTAAATGTTTAACCAATATGTCACAAGATATAATCGATAACAAATAAATTTAAAATACCGCCATATTGGAGAAACATTTCCATTAACAACTGCTTCACTCGTGCATAGCTTTGTTTCAGTTTTAAAGCAAAGAGTAAAGAGTACGATACGTTATAGTTGTATGTAGATGAGAGAGAAGAGAACGCTGATTTGAAAATTAGTAAAAGTGAAACTTGGTACTACTGGCTCTATAATGTGATACACTTGCGTATTCATGTTACTTTGGCAGTTGTGATTAAGAAATCTACACTTAAACTCCATTCAGATATTTACAGGTTTTCTCGCATGCTATTCAATTTACCTAAATACGATAAAAAGTATAAAAATATTCTTAGTTAGATCGTTGTAATTATTAGTGAATTTAATTGCGTGATGTATGGGTAATGTATCTCGTGTATGAGCCTCACAAATATTTCTAGATTGTTCTTCTATACACAAACACACCAAAATTTTACAATCAGCACAATTATCAATTTCTTATCGATCGTATAATATCGATAACGTGCATGGACGAACGGTCTTTACTCCAGGACCTCAATTCACTTAAAATAATATTACTCGACATGGAAATTATATCTACGGAAAATATACATCAACATTCGCTTATATTGCATGTACTATTGTTGATCACGAGATAACTCGTATGATGACAATACATGTTTGAACTACCTCGCAAGCCATAACGAACACAATACAAACTAGCACCATCAATGATTAACCTGATTATAATCGCCTCCGTTATTTTTAGGATTTGGTAGAGCTGGGTGGCCAATATTGTGCTGACAAAACATATGGAAAATCAATTTTTGTTATCTTTGTCGAGTCATTGTGTCTTTGTGTAGTAGTAACGTTAGTGTGGATATTTATTTTCGATTCATTTAAAACGATTAGATTTTAATTAAAAGGAAAAATGACAAGCTATAAGCATAGAAGAGAAGAGTTACGCAACAAGTGCTCTAATTTTCTCAATTAATTGCAACTGTTTCTTAGATTTAAGGAAATAGTAGCAGTAAATATTAATTCGTAAAAAATTTAATGCTTTCTCAACTACTAAGTAAACTACTAAATACCTAAAAAGTACTAATTATTAATAAAATAAGCCAATCTGTTGCTTCAATTTAGCAATGTAAACTTTTCGATTTGCCCGTCAATCTGTGTTTGCTACTGGGAAGTGAAAAGTTGTTCAAGAAATCTCTAATTTAGCGATGCTAAGCTTCGTATATTTCATGCCTGTAGTTCTTCTTCTGGACTCGTTGTTATATTAATGCGATTTATACGATAAGTAAAATGTGTTAATCATCAAAGAAATTGTGCTTTTTCAAAACGACATTTAGACAAACAAGGGCACTATAAAAATTTCAAAACCCACTCCAACTTCAATCAGGTTGTTTGGTTGAAATTTTTACATTTCCCTAAAAACTAGGAAGAGAAAAAGGAAAGAAAAGTGATACAAATTTGAAATCAGAAGTGAACTTCTGACACCATGAAATTGCATCGATGCTTATGATTCCGCACTATTAAAAAATATCTTTTGTCTATTGATTGATTGCGTTCAGTACTGAAAATCAAATGGAAAGTTTGTGCCAAAGAAACGTGATCAAACCATTCCATTAAATGCAATTAAATAGGTAGACTGTCTGTTTTAAGCATCTTTGCAATTGAATGAATTAGTATGAGTAAAAAGTTTTGCTTCCCATGTGTTGCGCTCACACCACACTAGAGGAAACATAGTGAAATTAAACTTTATATTAGGAAAAGCATTCATGTGGTAAATTCATGTAGGTAAATTTCATGTGGTAAATTCATGTAGGTAAACTTCGTCGGGTAAGAGCATATGTAAAGTACTACTTCACCGAAGTATTTCTATATCAAAAATAAAAAAAAAGCGAATTGAAAACAAATCTCAGAATGGCATTTTTAAACCGACAGTTTTTCTCGGTTTAAAAACGATTTTACCTCAACAATGGATTAAAATTAGTGAATAATCATATTCCATCGATAAAATGCCAGTTTCAAGCTGCTTCGAGCACCAACATATTGCGGAAGTGATTAATATTGAAGCAGTGATTAAGAAAAAGTTGAAGTAAATATCCTTATAAGAAAAGTGATGTCGCAATAAAAATGACCATTAAAGAAACTCGGGAATACTATGCTTCACATGATGTTCATGTTCATGATCATATGATCATCAGAATGCTGGAAACTAAAACAGTCAGGCAACAAGGAAGTAGATCCTCTTGAAATGTATCGCTGAACCAGAATGTTGAGGATCTACTGGGTAAAAAGAAGACGAACCAGTCTATTTTAAAACAAATCGAACTCAAGAAAAGACTCTGCACAACTGTACCGGAAAAAATTGTCAGAAGTAACCAACCTAAAAAGACTCACAATGGAGAGAATGGTTCTGGGTAGAAGAGCGCGAGGAAGATTTCCAACAAGATATACTAATCTAATTCTCCACACCATCTTGAAAAATGGAGATCCATAGGGAAAACATGGCATCAGTTCATAATGCTTGAAATCAATCAACAGACTAAGGAGGATTGAGAAGGATTTCAAGGGGGTTAAAGGACTAAATTCTTTTAAGAAGTCAATTTAATCATAGTTCATATCCAGGTGCTAGTGAATTATGAAAGATTCCTCTGAAAAGAGATAGGAAAAATAGAATTTTAGATGAAATAAATCAAATTATACCTCATCGTATTTTTATAGAAATTTTTATTGCATTTTGTTATTGAAACGTTCTTTCTCGAGCAATATCTCGTCATTATTGAACATATATCATAATATTAATTAATAGACCAATTAATAATAGATTACGGTTAAACTGATGGAATCATTGGATTAATCCTACTATTAGTGTTAAAGCATCTATAGCTCTAGTGATAGGCTATAAGCTAAAGTCCATGAGGCGAAATGGATTCTTATGAGCTGACATTTATTGAATTCTCTTGAGTAAAGGATTCTGAAAACAGTAAATACATGGGCAGGAGAAAACTTATGAAACTGCAGAGTCTAACATAAGAAGTATAACGTATCAGAATTATCAAACT
This sequence comes from Cryptocephalus primarius, assembly GCA_963576515.1. Lineage (NCBI taxonomy): Eukaryota > Metazoa > Arthropoda > Insecta > Coleoptera > Chrysomelidae > Cryptocephalus > Cryptocephalus primarius. The sequence goes on along the minus strand of OY754938.1, from coordinate 7,790,597 downwards.
AATTATTATTAAAAGCAGGGATCTTCCAGTATTTCGTAAATGGTTATTATTATACTTCTGCCATTACATTTGCTAATAGACGAATTGCGAAAGTTCCTGATGGAATTTTAATTCATTCAATACATATTATAAATTGTATGAATACTGGAAACCCTTGTGGGACTTAGTGTACTAATATATGAATAGTATTATAACTTCATCCGAAAATTGTAAATCTCAACCATATCGGTAGAGCTAAGGGTCAGAACTATATAGCTAGTTGATGGAGAAATGTATGGCAACAAGCCTATAAAATTATTAAAAAAAAAACAGTTCAAAATAGGGATAATAAATCTAAATTGTTCCTTGAAACTTTCTATTAGAAACAACAATCTTAATCTCCAAATTATAAGGAGAGTAATATTTAATTTAATTCGTATACAATTTAATCGCGGTGGAGTTAATCAAAATAGTTTTGGAATCATTATTAATCCAATGATAGTTTTTAATCGATTAAGGAATGTTTTAAATTAGTAAATTTAATTAGTTATTAGGATCAGTTTTGGTGTTGTTTTAAATTTTTTGAAACTCTTTCAATTATATATATATTTACTATACAAGTATATATATACAATTATATATATACTATTACGCAAATAGGAAATTTGAAAAAAATGAAAAATCAGTTTAGAGGCCACTGGAGGATTGATAAGTCTCCTATTATTATTGATGGTAATGTGACAAATTAATGTTATAAATTAATTAAGACTTTTAATTAGAAGTAGCTAGTAACTATTCTACTAATAGATTACTATTCTACTAATTATATTGAACGATCTTTTGGCTTCCAATGTTAAATTATATTTTTTAGAAAATTACGTTGGAAAGATTAATTAATAACTGGTCTACAATTACCCCAGACAGTCCTTGAATGTTCAAAAGTTGCATAACAAACGAACTCTTAAAATTAATTCATATGATCCAAAATTCGTACGTAATGATCAATAAGTCACGTGGTTGATAATACCAATGGTAATTTAATTATTCCTGTGTGGGTTTAATACCATATTTTTGCAACTTAGGAATGCTTTATATTTCTGCTATGTTTCCTCTACGTATTTTGGACAAAAATTTTTGTTAGTTTCGGTTAAGAAAGTATTTATATCAAATCACCAATCATCTCGGTAGCGTTCTACTCCGAAACTTCATGATTCTGTGAAGAGCCTGCGGGCTCAACTGACCCGACAGCAGACTACCGTCCGGTGGCACACATGGAATGTGAACTCTTTGTGGTAAAACTATATGGTACTAAAAATAAAACGGAAAAATGGAAATAAATGAGAAAAACTCCGCGTAAGGGGACACCGTGAAAGACGTACTTTGGTGGCGCATTCGAAGCAAGTAGTTACCACCTTCGAGATGACGTTCATTAGGTTCTTGGTCTCCTGGATGACGTTGTCCACCTTGGTGAAGGTGGCCGCCTTGCCGACCGTGTGATCCTTAACGGTGAACTGGAGCCGCTGTACGAAGGTTGGCACTTTGTCCAAGTTGGCGAGGAGCTCTTTCTTGTGGTTACCACCAGGAACCTGAACAACAAAAGCGACATCGAGAGTTATGTCGATTTCTGTTAGTTTATCTCAGTTTGGAAACAAGAGAAAACAAAACTATAAAATGTGTCTAATGGAACCCTAAAATAATAGAAAACTGATTTTGGTGACAAAGCAAAACTCGCGAAAGTTGGCATTCTGTTTTAATTAGTTTACAGTAAAGAAAACGTTTGAAAGTATAGTGGTACATTAAAGAATGGATTAGTTCAGTGCAAATGAGAACGTCTTAAAATATGCAGAGTAGGGTAGTTATGTTTGGAGCAAAATTTGGAAGAATTGAAAGTGTCAATTCGTTGATGCTCGTTGGATGAAAAGATTTTTACGCTATTAAAAAACGTTGTTTTAAGCTTGGTTCATAGTTTTCGAATTATAAGTTAAAACGATTCAGTTAAAAGTATTCTGTGGAGCAAAGTGAGGCTATGGGTAGAGATTCTGACAGTATTAATGCTATTATCGATTTATGAAAATCTCTCAATTTCAAATAAATGTGTTTTTTTGTATTAAATGACTGTAAATTTGTTTGTTAGATATAGATATAGCTGAGGAGTACTCCGCACCTGAAAACTTACTGGGACACATTTAGAACATCTAGAACTGAGCCTTTTTAGAAGTTGTTTTTAGTAATACTTGTACTATAAATAATTTTTGAACACCACGTTTGGTTAATGATAAACGTAAATATAATTCTTACTTAAGAAACATCTTGTAAAAATTACTAGTAAGTTTATAATAAACTTAAAGCAATGTTTTCTGTATCTTAGTACATATGGTGCTGTCGTCGTTTTTTAAATGTCTGTAAAATTATACATGTGTGCATATTTGGTATTATACATTCCGCACAATATTGTACTTTACGAGTTCAAATGACGTATCCACGAAAATGCGAATATTTCGAAAAATATTATACCTAGAAAACTAACATGTCATGCTTAAAAAGGTCTATTTTACATTTTTCTATATTCTACACTTTTGGTAGGTAATCAGTTGAAGGTTATAGGTTTAGTAAATATGTATATCTTGAAAAAAACCCAATTTCTGAAAGTATTTTTGATTCATTCAAACTTTGTAGAGAGGCCTGTTGTAACATTGGTAATAAGATAAAATACGTCAGCAAATTGGTAGAGGTAGTATACACGAGGGGGATAAAAAATTGAATATTAACAATTCTAACTAGGAAAATTATTTTGGAGAAACGAAAACGGAAAGCTAACGACTGCAAAAAATATGTCTTTTGAGATTAAGGTTCGATTATTAGTTAATGCAAAAAATGCAAAAAAACTAATAGGAAATTTAATAAACAAACTATTTGTTTAATCACATGTAATATTATCATTTACAGTTATGTTCGTGCGGAATAATCATAAAACGATTCTTTCAGTCATGAAGCACGACGATATATGGTGCAAAATGTTGTAAGTCTAATATTTATGGTGCAACTGTTACGGACTGCCGCACTTAGAAATGCCTATTTGGTGTACTACGCGAATTCTAATGAGAAATTCTTTAGAAAAGTTAGTTAGAAATTAAAAGTTAGTTTTTTTGCCAATTATACGACATAAATTTTTATATTGTGTTGTTCTATCTTGCCTGAGATTCATGATAAGGTAAGAAGACATTAAACGCAAGTTACTTTATCAAAGACATCAATTGAACCCAATGGAATAAACGCATTTGGAAAAATCATTTAGAATTTTTAAGATACTTATTGTTTAGAATTTATCGATTTTTCTATACCTATAGGATAGGTCAAACGTAAACAGTCTAATGCCATATATGAGTTGTCTGTTAATTATCAGAATGCATATATGAAGCAATAAGCTCTCACACTAGCCAATCAACGATGATCATTTACCTGGTAACTAAATTGCCTGATAACTTTATACAGCCTATTAGCTTCTTCAGCGAAATATTCAGCTTGAGTGAACAGATCCTGTGTCGTTTTCAGCTCGCCCTCGCCTTTCGTGAACTGATACATCGAAAACGCCATGGAGGACATGTTCTTCGCCCTCTTGACGATGTCGTTGTTCTCCTGAAATTTGGCGAATTCCTTGAGATCCTATTTTCAACTCTATTCCGGTAAACATAGCTTACCTCCAACTGAGGGTTGCTGTTGTTCTCCTGCCACTTCTCGGTCTCGGCGTCCATCTCGCTGGATATGAGCTTCATCTCCAGGCCGGACTTGGCGATTTTCTCTTGCTCCTCCGTGTCCAGCCTCACCGCCTTCAGGGGCTTCGAGGTGGTACCATGTTTCTGAGAGATAGGCGAGTTCTTTAATTTCGAGTTCGATTTGAAATTCAAAAGGAAGCCAGCTGGAGTGACAAACTAGCTTGATTTTGGAGTCAAACGGAATACCATCAATACTGACGTTGGTTGGTATGCTCCATCTATATGGGAAATGTTGTTGGTAACAGGGTGAAGTGAGGTAAAATTACGTAGTCAGAAGTGAAGGCGGCAATAGCACAGCTACTGGTAGGGCTACCCATGCTGGTAAGATCTCGAAGTGCTGAAGGTGAAGCTGAGCTTAAAACTCACAAAATACTATGCCTGCTCTACCCTCTTGTATGGAGTAGAAATGTGAAGGATCAAAACTCAACCCATGTGTTGGGTAACTTGTGGCTCAAACCATTAACAAATTAGATTGGAGATGTGGATGTATCGCAGAATACGCAAAATACGATGGTCATCACGCAGTACAAATAAAGACGTCTTGAGAAGGATTGAGATGGATAAAGAGAGGTATTTAACTTAGTACAGATATGGAAAACCAGCATACTTAAGACATCTCTGCAGGAAAGATAAATACTGCTTTGCCCAACTAATAGTTAAGGGAAGATTGAAGGCAAACGAGGATCGGGAATGAAGAAACTGTCGTGACTGAGTGGACTATCGTGGACAGTCCTAAATTTTAAGCAAGTTATAACAACTGCCAAAGATAGGAGAAACTTGCTGTTGTAATATCCAACCTCCACTGATGGAAATGGCACGTTAAGAAGAGGAAGGTCGGTGCACTTACCCCAGGCCTCGGTAGCGACATGTAAACCTGCTTCTCGGGTCTCGACTGGCTCGCTTCCAGCACGTCCTTGACGATCGTCGTGACGTCGGACACGAGCCACTGGTACATCTCGGCGAAGACCTCCAGGTTCTCCTGGGCTATTTTGCTGCCCGGATAGGACGCCAAAGATTTGGCCGCAGTTATCACCTGCGGCCCGTACACCCTTAGGTTGATCTCGGTGAATTTGGCGGACACTTGGAGCGTCTCGGACACAGCCATGTGGCGAAGAAATTTGCAAACCTGCCAACATGTTGTTAAATTGCGACAGTTATATTTGAGAAGGTGTGCATGTGCTAGGATTGTCGATAGTGGATAGTGGACTAGGTTGAAGAGGTTCATTTGGATCGAAATAATTAAAAACAAAAAATATTCCACAATATTCAAGTATTTATTCTCATAAGAGAGTATAAAGTAGAGAGATTCTCATAGAGTAGTTATCTCTTAGAATGTTTACAGATTTTAGTTGTTATAATCGTAGAGTTACAGCTAGAGTTTTCAGCAGTAATGACCGTAGCAACACTTAATATTAATAACAAATAATTACACATTTGATATGATTAAAGTGCTAGAATCAGTCAAAACTGCATCCAACAATGTCTCCAGAAAAAAACTTGCCAGTGTGGCAACTGACAACTTTTAAATAAAATACTCGACATAAATGCCAGATTTCAAAGTAAGCCCAAAATTATAATAGCTTAAATTCTGTAATAATTCCGAGGCTACTATTAAAACGGTAAAATCTGCAGAATTTCAAATTTTTAGAACAAAAACTTTTGGCAGATTAAAAAATTTATCTTCCAGTCACAAAATCCCACGATATTTAGACGGGGAATTTCCATCGTTCCATGGCAAAGGCTAAAATTGAGCTAACGACTCACATTTTCAAGGATTTTTTACTTATTTTGAGCCATAACCTATGAATTTAAAATTTCCCAAAGTAATCAAATTAGTTATTACGTTTCAGTGTTTTCTGAACATGTCTTTATGGAGCACGGTAGCGTAATTACACAAAACGAGCTAACCGTGCTCTTGTTTAAATAACAAGAAAAGTCACGGGTAAAGTTAATGGTACTTAAGTCGCGCCATCGTTTCGCGATGTTCCCGCAACCACCTAAAAGTATAAGTGAAATGCTTTACCCTTCTTCGCTTTTGTTGTTTTATGATTCAGTTATTTGCTCCCTTTCTCCTCTTGCTACCCTCACGCCACTCTACCTGACAAGTTTATGCTTACCTCTTGTCTCTCCCAAAGAAATGAGTGTCCCTTTTCAAATCAGTGTAAAATCAACGTTAATCACGAATAAATGTACTATTTATGATTGATTTAATTCTTAATCTCATTTTCCCCCTCAGTTACGACCTCTTAGCCGACAATCTGAGACCCGTAAGGTCCCTGGGTGACAATTATCGATAAAGGAAGGACTTGACTAGAGTGAAAAAGCAAACAAGGATTAAAAAATATTCGTTTTCCTGTAGAGTGTTCATAAACTCGCCAATAGAAAGTGTGGAGCCATTATTTAACGATAAACTTATATAATTTTATATAGTTAATTATATAATTAAAAACTATTATAATTTATAAACTTATAAATTTGCTTGTAAAATTACACTGAAATTAATCTCCAGTCGTTGAATCGTTTATAATTAAATATTGAATTATTTCTGGCCTCAATGTTACGCTTCAGTAGAAACCCCTTCGTATGTGAATTTCACAAATAAAATTCATTTCGGCTTTTAAACTATGCATGAATTTTAATTAAAATGTTCAAGCGACGTAGCAATATTTTGCAGGATAACTGAATAACTATGTTTAATTAGACACGAAAACAACGAGAAATTTTCTTGTGATACAGTCTGCAAAGGGGAAAAATGAATTTAATACTTTCTACTGGAGTTGAGAGTGGAATTTATTTCGGAAACTATTTTTAAATCTACAATACTCTTTTGAGCACTTGATAGGGGAGACCGGGGTTAATTGCCACAAGGCATCGTCTTGTTTACTTCTTTAGTCAGGAGGTACTAATTGTTACAGAATCCTCCAGAAAATATTTTCAAGATCAGCCGGCAATTAATTGTTTTATTCTCTAACATATTTACGGTCGTCACCTGATCCGCAGTTATTTCATGCTGTAAGTGTGTCAATCAAAGGTATCTTCCAAGGATATCAAAGGTAGATTTTATTATAACTAATGCTGTTAACTTTGTAGATTATGTAGACGGTTTTTACAGTGAAACATTTTTGCTTTGATATTAAACTTCAAAAGGTATGTAGTAATGTAGTAAATTTCACAAATTGAATGATGTAAATATTGTTGTTAGCGCTTAGATGGGACATGTCACAAAAATCTTTTTGAAAGTTGACAAAACATACAGCCTTAATCGCTGATATGAATGATTTCCAATAAAATAAATTTGGTTGTAATAAATTTAAAGACGGCCCAAATAAAAATTATAATAAATCAAAACGACCACTTACCTCTAAAATGTGATCTATAGAATCATGGAAGGCATTGGAGGTATGGTGAAGTCTATCTATTTCCGACAAGATCGCCTGTTGTCTGATTGCAGCTACTAACTCTAAACCCTGTTTAGCAGCCGTACTCAGTTCTTGGGCTTGGTGTATGGCTGCGTTCGCTAGATGCCTCGAAAGGTCCCTTGCTGAATTGATGCAGGTTTGCACCGCGTTATCCAATTCGGGACAGTTGATGGCATCTTCGTAACCGATCTGTAAAGAGAACTGTTGATTTGGTACTGAATTGTTGAAGTTTTGCGGCTAAAAAGGGACACGAGATATCTCCACAGAAGATTAACACACCAGAAGCAACATTCAGATGATCGTTTGACAAATTGGAGCGACCTTCGGCATTTTTTGGTGCCACCTTATCGGCAAATTGGAAGTCTTCAAGAAAATAACAAGAAATGAAGGTTACTGAACATTACAGAAGCAGCAGTTTTGATATATATATTGTGGTCCCTCAGTGAGGGGTGGAAAAAGGTCGGGTTACGTCTTCCATTGAGCGAAGCCGCTTATATGTGCTTGTTCATTTCATAAAATACACCTTACTGAATTCTTAGGAAACATGAAGAACACTGTATTAATATACACTGATTTGCTTGGGCAACCAGCAACAGTACTTGTACTTAGTAAATGTACAGTACTTAGACATTGTAAAAGCAAAAGTCTGACGCAAGCAGACGACACCAGAAGCTTCAAATCAAAGTCAATTCCTAGTAGAATTTACAATTCTGGAAAAATAGTATAACTAAAATAATCACACAAAAAACACAAGCTAAACACGAATGGAATGGCTCATAGAACGTGAGACGTTACTTGCATGTGTCAGATACCCCAAACAGATATGCGGTTCGGACATGCGCCCTGAAATCTTGTTTGGAAGAGAGAGGGAAATGTCGCTTGCTTTATTAGTTTTATGTGGCATTTCCCAAAGTTCAAAAATAATAATGAAATGACGCCAATGAAGCCTGTTCTGACTAAAAGAGCGTAATTGTTATATGTGGTATCTTAAAAGTAACACCAACAGAAATATGGGCTGAATTACTCTATCGAACTCATGTCTATTGTGGTGTCGTAAGGGATAATACAGGAATGTTATTTTAAGCGCAACAAAACAATATTCTTAAGTTTAAAAAATGTGTGGCAGTGTAATGGGCACATTTTGAATTCACAAGGTTTAACAAAATTTTCATTTGTTCCTAATCCCCTTAAGTGTATTGTTTCTCGTTTCTAAAAGGTGCAATTACCTGTTGTTGTATATCTCATGTATCACAAGTTTTTCACTTATTATTCTTCCAAACAATTATGATTAAAAATATAGTAACAGTATCCAGCATTTTGTGGTGTCTATTTGGTCCAGAATTCTTAATTATTTGTGACTGTTCACAAGAAAGCGGACCTTAGCTCTCATAACTTTAATAATAAAATCGAAAGATGATTTTTTTTGTATGTGAATTAGTTCGCGCTAACCTCCGCAATGGCTGAACTAATTTTGATGAGATTTCCAGTGGTATATCAAGGGAAGTTTGGGTGAACACCATTTGTTTATTTTATTTAAATTAGTGGACAAAGGAAAAAGTTATGACGATTTCAGCTGACTGACGGACAATGACTGTTTGTTTCTTCCTCTATTACATGGATTCACGAACCCAGATGGTTCCCAAAAATTATTTAATCGAGAATATTATATTGCATCTGTATATACGCAGTGTGACAGAAGAATGACATGCGCAACCTCGTGACAGAAACACAGTTGAGTTGTTTTACATTCATTTTTTTAAAACATGGATGTGAATGGAAGAGGTGGAAAAGTCATGAGATAAAAATCAATTCGAGGGTTGAAATGGCACAAATATTAAAAATACTACTATTCAATTTCCGCTGTATATGTTTGTTTCCGCAGTTTGGTAGATGAATGGCAGCAGGCGCCACCTCGTGGCGAAGACAGACCTTCATAACAGTCAAGTTGATTGACAGAGATCATGCCTCAAAAAGAGGTATATTAGTCAGGCACAATTAAAAGTGTAAAGATTTAAATGGCTATAGGCCAGAGAAACGTTCAAAGAGAGTGAAGAATGGCGAATGAAATGGCGAAAACTCTATACGCTCGCCAAAGGTTCGAAATTTCTAAAAGTGACTATTATGGTGGCCGATGCCTGAGTATTTTGATAACGTATTATATGCGTTTCTTTTTTTTCTGTTAGTATTGCATACTGAGAACGTAAAAAAATGAATTCACTGAATTTAATTGAATTCCTCCAAAGAAAAGACGTAAAAATATGATTTCCTGTTAGTACATAAATGTGTTGTGCTTGGCGATACAGAGGCTACTGGGGCCTTTTCTTTATACCGTTAGCAGTATCGTCTTCATGCGGCTCTATAGTGAGCGATCCGTGACTACTATTTATGTGTAAACCTTCCCTGTGCATGAAGTACTTTAGTTGTACGATAATGTAGATATTTGTAGTACGTGTTAATATATCAACGAAATGTACAAATCCTATAACAAAACTGTCGTTAAAAAATGATTTGTAGAGATGGAGATTTTCGTAAAATACCGTAAAATTTACTTCGAAGATTTTACAAAGAAAACGGAACAAGTAATTGTTTTTCAGGTGCCAAAGTAGGCAGAAGAATGTGGTTAAAAGAAAGGTGAACAATTTCGCACAATAAATTAAGGTGGTGCTAGTTTTATACTTCCTTTGACATGGAAATAATAATAGTAATAAATAAATCGATCTGTTAGATATATGTTCGCAAAATTTTCTAATCATCCATTTATGTTTTTAATAAAAACAATGATATTTTCTTTTTTAAACCTATGAGATTAATAGGCCATTAAATTTGCAGTGCGTATCTTTAACAACTTACAGCCATAAAAGTAAAAAATATGACAAAATCTCTTTCCCTTAAAATTGGTTAGGGCATTAGTACAACCGCATTTTAAGTCCTCTCGTAAAATGTTGTATACACACAAAACCTAAACAAAGTAATCTATTTCATATTTCGCAAACAGCAACGATAAGCATAACATTTGACACAATAAAATCTAACTTAAAAAAGGGGACGATTATATCTGGATACTTCAAGCAGCTATTGTGCTTTACTATTATTGTGTGGGATTATTCTGGTATATTATACACAAATAAAAACGTAATACAAACTAATCGGCCGTCCGCCACTGCCACTATGTAAGCATAGTGCGTATATATTCCGAACTATTGACGGCGGTGTCAATATTGCATAGGCCGATGAATACTCGCATACAACAATTGTTTAAAATGGTGAATGCGCCATGATCGATTAGAGTGTTCTCGCAATCTTCCGCATATATCTATAGCCACTAATTTGTTCCAATTAAACAAGCAATATTTTCTAGGAAAATACTTGGGTACCTACTGGTAACATTTTAAGAAGGGGATTTCATTGCTTGAAAAAATGCTTTAAAACAGTTTTATGAAGTTTTCGATCATATTAGCATCGATCGAGCATTATATCGATCATAACCGGGTGGGATCAAGTTGCCCCAAGTTTTGATCAGGTATTCTTTATACATCCTGCATAGAGCTTTTCTTTCCAGAGGATTGAAACCTTTTTTAAAATATAATTGTGAGTAGTAAGAGATATAAAAAAATGTTTTATATGCGCAATAGACAGTCTGGCATTTTCACTTTTCCGTCTTTTTTGTAGCGTGATAATATTTTTAAATGTGGATTTTAAGTCGGAACATTAATATTTTCAGAAATATTTTAAACTTATCAATCAAGAAAATTCTAAAGAAACAACTTTAATGTGGTTGTTTGCTCACCGTCTTGAATCACTATTCAACATTAAATCTATTCTGACTATGTAGTTTTTCTTAGTAAACTTCTGTTTTCACCTAATAATAATTTACTAATTTGTTTCCTAAATTTGCCCTTATTGAAATCACTATTGAGCCAATAAATGTAATACGTAATCTTTTCTTTTGAACAATAACTATATAGGTACACTTACCACATTCGCGTACAATCCTAACAGATGATCGACTTCTAATTTTAATCGTTCACTACATTCTAAAATAGCTTCTCTATGTTCATGACTAGTATAGGCACTATCAGTGAAATCCTGAGTTCTTTCTAGGACAGCCTCCAGAGCACCCGGAAGTACTTCTTGACAGGCGTGATCTGAAAAAGGGCACGCTCGTATATCAAAAAGGATAAGCGATCGCATCTTTGTTACCCATAGATATTTTACTATGTTCCAGAAGGCGCTGCAGGTGCCTCATGCAGGCGTATGCAGTGCCCCTATCACTGTCGCACAGTTCTTCTCTATGGACTGATTGAACACTTGATTCAGTACTGTTTAAAACTCCATCTTTAACAACGAAGTGAATTAGATCCATGGCTCTTCGCATCTGACAGAATACCGTGTCCCTGTTCTCCCTGGCCGAGGAGCAGTCCGGATGCCTCAGGCAAGCCTGGCAGGAAAAGAACGAACATTCAGGCAGGTTTTCGGCCAATCCTCGATACATATATGGTTTGCAATAAAGTGTTCCATAAACAATAGTGAATATTTCATTGTTGTTTACCTTACTGGAGGTCAGGAGCATCATGGTGGATCTCTCCAAGACCTGCCTGGCGGCTGCCATCTGCGCCCTCCTTCTCTCGTCCTTTAGATCGTTCTGTCTATCACCCGTTAAATGTGCTAACTCTACCATTTCAGCACCAAACTGGCTAAAGGCTTTCACGAATTCGGTGAAGTTATTTACGGATTCTAATCGATCTAAACTATGGGATACCTAAAGAAAGCGAGGAGTATTAAGAAATCATCAAGATATCATCGAAACATTGTACTTTATCTTTGGCTAGAAGGAGTTGTTTGACTACTACGATATCTGCGAGGAGCAGCACCCTCGTGATGGCGGTCAGGAGGCACTTTGCGGCTCTCACTAAGATCGTTCGGTCAGGTAACACTTCTTCGTGGGTCTCTTCGCATATTTGTTCGATCGCACCTCCTGTAAAGAGAACGTGGCGTTAAATGTTGCGGGTTGACAGCACTTTGTAGAGCGCAGGGGATAATATTTCGGCGTCGCTGAGTATCGATGTAAAAACGACAAGAATGTGAGGCGGTGTATTTGAGTACTAAAAGAAACACATACATTTGGCGACCTAGAGCGGAAGAAAGAGTTGGGATGTTTGAAGGGGAGAGTAGCTTGAGACCAGTAAGGGCGGCTGCCACGTGTTCCAGTTCGTCTTCATCAGCAAAAGACATTATGCTATTAGGAGTTCTTGTGGGGTTTGTAAAGCATTAAAGTTATGTATTTGACTCTCTTTCTTTGCTCTACCAAAGTATATGTATACACCCAACGTTTTGTAGTTTCGACAATTGAGTCTAATGCCATTTACAACTTAAATCGATAAAAGCGAAGCACAATAATATATTAAAATGAATATGAAACCATAACGTTTCCTTCATCGTTCATTTTAGAAATTTTCGGCGAATAACTGTGTTTTTAATGAATACTGCCAGTGATAAAAATTTTGTTATAATTAAGGGTGTAATTTTATGGCGGTAAAAATGGTAACCAACATGTTAAAAATGTTAAAAACAAACGAAAATCGATAAAAATAGCACTGTAAAATATTAGTGAGTAAATAATGTCTAAACGTGTTTCCATTGTGTACTCATCTAGTATTATGTAATTACAATTATGTGTTTATAGCTTACACATACATATGCATATTATTAATTAGAAGAAATTACAACAATGTACATTTCTAAATTTTTCTAGTAAATTTTGCCTACGGCTGTTTAGAATATGTATATCTATTGAGAAAGATCGTTCTACATCCACCGTTCTAAAAGGAGCATACTTAAGTATACTAACAATGTTTGGTTCAGCACATAAATCTATTTCATCATCACGTAAAGTCCACGGCATATTTTTGACTTAAAACCAATATATTTACTGAAAACATTGGATAATTTTATATTTGGTAGGTATATTTGGCGGTATATTCTCCTTTCCCAGGTATTTTACTATTTCTTCATGAACAAATCATACTAAATCTATTTAAGTGCAGAGTTTGTACTTCAAAGCTAATTTCTTTATAATTCCTGGTAAAAACAAGCGGATTTTAATGAATATCAATTTAGCACTGTAAACTGGCATTATGCTTTTTACTTTGCTTATTGAAGTTGCATCATCGTCAATTTCAGCAACTACTTTTCGTAAATTGTCATGAACATTGCTGCTTCCATTAAATTGGATGGATTATCGTTAATAATAAGGAAAAATATGAATACGAATTGTCTACCGAGTCTCGTCGTCCATTACCTAAAGAATATGTAGTTGTAGAAATATTGAAACGTAAACTTGAAATTGTATGTTATACTGGGAGAATGGTAACGATGTATTGTAGTGAAAACAAAATCTAATTTAACTCGAAAGAAATAAATTTTAGGAGTGGATAAAGGAGACCACACTTGTTGATTTCCATTTCGGACCTGTCATGGGTCGAGCATCATATATTCTCCCTTTTTTATTACAATAGGGGAAAACAACAAAAGGTCCCGGGGTACAGAGGCCCTTTTCAAAATTTATGAGTCGAAGCTTCCAGAATTTCCACCATGAAAAATGCACGTGAAAGGATTCTGTTAGGAACAAAGAAATTCATTTCGTCTCCGAAAAATCTTAGTTTTTCCACAGCGGACAGTGGTAAAAATATTCAATAAGGAGCTTGTTTAAAGTTCCTCAGCCGGGGATGATCTCCTTAAGTCGCCCATATTTTCCATTTCGAGTCGTCTTTAAGCCCCATTTTCCATTTTCATATACTTTTTAGCGGATTCGTAAGAGTAAGAAGCACCCACTCACGTTTTAATATTCGCCCGAAGACGTGAAATTGTAAATGGCGTGGAAATGCTGAATAGAAGATGGGAAGGCTTTCAGTGGAAGCAATTTTGTGTTTGATGGCGTCCCTCCTGGAATTACTTCTAAACGTTTCCCTGAAGTCGAGCTCGAATACATCAAGGCCATGGATTTCAGTCTTCTCAAAGAACAATAAAATAAAATGGGTGCAGCTATGATACGAAATTTATTACACAATTTAGTTATATTTGATATCAATAGGATGGTTACGGGTTCATTATTCGTTGCAAGGTTCAACAAAGCTATATTTGATACGTAAACTTTGTTCCACCATGGATAATAATTAAGGTTTAGAATATGATATTTTCCGGGCTGTTAGGCCGTGGTCGAATAAACTTTTTCTGTCCTCAACTGCGGAGAACATCAACCGAAACAAAAAACTGGCATAAGCAAAACTTTGATGAATCGAGTAGAAAAGATTTGCGAACCATAATACACAAATGAAGAGAAAAGGCACCTGATTACAGCTCTGAAAATAAATGGCTACTCAGAAAAAGAAATCAAGAGAGCCACACATCTCGGAAAACACTCTGAACAACAGACTAAAACGTACGAAACTAATGCATACTTACCCTATATAAAAGGAGTAACGGACAGAATGGAGAAGGTCTTGAAGACACATAACATCAGAACAATTTTCAAACCAAGCACGAAAATAGCAGAAACGTCAAATTCGGCACAGGACAAGAGAGATCACCCAACAACAGCGGGAGTTTACAAGATGCACAAGATACAAGTTTCCAGTAGCCCAGCATGCATTGAAGGAAGGGAATCACACAATATTGTCACGACCACGAGATTTCGACAACCATCAACAAAAACAATAAAACAATAAAGAAAATGTGCATTTAAGAAAACAAATAATCATCGTCAGAGTGTCTTCAATGAAGATGTCAAAATGAATACTCCTCTCTGTTCAAGAAAATCTTCATGTCCCCACTAGCATATAGATAATTTCTTAACTCGAAATTACCCAGAATTCAGTGACGAGAATCACTGATGATCACTGATGAGTGACCAGTAAATCGTCAAAATTGTTGTTATTGGGCAGACAACAACCCACACTGGATGAGGGACGGCCAAACTCAACATCAAGAAAAAGTCAATGTTTGGGCAGGGATTGTTGGTGATTGGGTAATAGGACCAATTTGGTTCCAAGGAAATCTCAATGAAGCTTGAAGCTGGATAATTAGAATTCTTGCAGAAAGAACTAGTTCCGAATTTAGCTACTCTGTTGCCTGATTCTGATGGAGCTGATGTCCCGAATAGAAACATCAGGCTTCAACTGTGCGCCTCCCTATTCTTCAAGAACTGTCCGTATCTGGATGATGTATCCAGGCAGATGGATTGGTAGAAGAGGACCCGTAGAATGGTCTCCCAGGTCTCTGGATTTAGCACCAATAGGCCATTTCTCACGGGTGTACTTGAAACGCAAAGTTTTTAAGACCAAACCGGGAAACATTGAGTAGTTACAAGAACGAATAAGACAGGAGTGTAGGCTAATTTCCGCTGAAGTAATTAGATATGTCCAAAGTTCCACTTCTGTTTAGGATACTGTCAGTTAGTTAATAGACAACATTTTGAGCATTTATTGAAGAAACATATTATTTGAGTTGATATAAGATAGATCAGTTGGTCAGATTTCTTCATTTTCGAATTAGTTGATGTTTGTTAAATATCTTTAAACGACAAGGTATAAAAATTTGATATTTGGTACGAATATGTAACTTGACATACACTTTACGAATAGTCATAAAAAAATTAGGATTGCCATTTAAAAAAATAGTCGATGATGTCATATCTGAAATTTGCCAAAATTCAGCGCAAATTTGCGCTCAAAAAAAGAGGACAATTCAAAATAATAATCGACCTGTTCGAGCATATTACCAACACAAAAGTGTCTTTGATTTATTTCAAGTTAGAAACTCGCACTGTATTTACGTCATTAGTGACGAGAAGCAGGTCGCTGTTTAACGAATTGTAGAACATGCTCTTGAACCCTGTTGACCACCGTAACTCCACTCAAACCATTTGCTTAAAACCAAATATGATTAAATGTATATATTCTAATGAATTCCTCTATCTCGCACCCACCAATCGGCTTGTGTACCGAGAAATGCCATTCCCATAGCATAGGCGCGAAGCCAATCGCTATAATCCTATTAAATGTGAAAATAAAAATTGTAGGTAATTAATTTTTTAATCAATACCTTTTCTAATACATTAATGATTGTAGTGGTAATTTACTTAAATCCCCGAAACTATCCCAGAACGGCCATAATTCAATCGCTTATGAAAGTCGTAGGTAAGTAAATATGTACTCAAGTAATTGAACGAGCGCCTATCGCAAGTTAGAGCGTGACACTCCGTTTCGGGAAAATTACCAGACACCCATTTGAAGATTAATTTCAGTACTAACACAAACACAAACACAATTAACTTGAAAGCAGGCCGCAATTACACCGTGAATGTCTGTAATTGTTACAAACGCTCGATGAAACAGAAATTCGCTTTTCCTTTCTTTGGTGACATACCAGCTTGCCGGGCCTCCTTGCAGGCTTCGTACATCCCCTGCCTCACCTCAGGGTAGTCATCTGCGATCGTTTCTCCTACCGTTACGAACCTCTCGACTGCCAAGTTGACAGCTTGTCCCACTCGCGCTACCGCCGACGGTCGCAGGGAAGTCGCGCTCCCATGCTGCTCCACCAGGGAGGATATCTATAAAAATAGAATGAAGGCTGAAAATACGGTTACTCACATCACATCACACCTGGAGAGGTAGACCCGCTAAAGAAAATTATGAACAAGAATATATTTATAACAATACCAATAATCACAATAGTAATACTTAGGGCTCGGGAAATATGCAAAATGCATATAAAGTGTATATTTGAATATTCGGACAAAATTCTATAAATGTATATGCGCTTATTCAAAATGCATATTTTAAGCGATTTTCGGAATGCAATCTCAAGAAAATAAAAATTTTGATTGTATAACTCTCTGTGTAAATAGGTATGTATTACTTCAGCTCAGCGTTAAGCCTTTCAAAAATAGCATTAAAGATTGTTGTTGAAAGGCTCTCAATATTAATTGCTGGTATAGTCTTGTTAAGAATAGTTGTCGAAAGGCTCCTAAAATTAAGTAATGGAAGTAAAGTAAAAAGCTTCCTTGGCTCTTTTGACTGGGAGCAAGCTCGTTGATTTTAGCTTTTAGCTAATGAAATCGTGTGTTGCTATCCCCATTTAAATGTAAGGTTTGAAGAGCAAACTGGCATTTAGTCTTTCTGTTATTCCATTTTATATCACTGAAGTGTTTACTAGGAGTGTGTGAAAATGTCTAAACAAAGTCTAAACAAAATGAAATCTTTCACTGGACTTGAACATTGAAGTCGTTAACGTAGTACACAATAAAATTGAACATCTTGGAATAGATAACAATATTTCCGAAATATTCTCTACCGTCTAAACAAAAAATGAAGGATATCAAGAACTAGTGCCAATAAATAATGTAATAAAAGGAAATATCTGCGATGATCAAAATTTTAATTTAGATATAGAACCATCTCCAATAAACAATTTTCAATTTGCTCCATTGACATCTTGCGAACTAGAACGCAGTTTTCCGCCTACAAATGAATGTTGTCAGATAGATGGCAAAGTTTTACTTTAGGCAACTTAGTAAAACACTTAATAAATGATAAATGTAATAGTAGTAACATAGTAATAAGAGATATTGTGCTCTACTCCATTAATACATAATAACAATGCCAAATAATTGATTAATTTTTAAATTTTGTTCTTTTGAATGTATGTAGTTGTTCAAATAAAAAATACATAGTAAGAAACTCTTCATTTCATTGTTTTACAAGTGCATATTTGCATATTAAATGCATATTTTAGTGCATATTTGGACTGTTTTTTGGGCATATTCGCATGCTTATTTTGGAATCTTCAAGTGCATATTTCTCGAGCTTTAGTAATAGGTAATACTGATAATATCTTACAATGTAATGGATGAAGTAGGAGTTATTTTGTTTAATAATTTGGATTTGCCTCAAAGAGTTAAGTGGGGATTTAAGTTTAAAAAAGACATGTTTGTAAGGTATAAATATTCATTAACAACATTTTTTTGACATTCACACAAAAATGAGCAAGTAAAGTTTCGTGCTTAAAAATGTGGGTTCTCTTTAATAATTCTCTTGTTAGGCATTAGATAAATTTCAGTTTCTAGATATACCTAGTCAGTTATAATTGGCTTCCTTTTAAAATACCCATTGGATTTATAGCTATTGTAAATAATAAGTTACCAGTATGTAACAAAAATGGCTGAAGGAATCTTAATGGCTTATGAAAATTTCAAGTACGTTATCTGGGGCTACGAAATTACGTAAGGTACCGTGAAATTTACTTCTACTTATTCTATCATTACTAGCTCGCTAAAGCCTGTTTGTGACATAAAACGAGACTTTTATTGGTAGTTTCAATACCCCCAGATAAATTTGGTGAGAATATAGCACAATGAGTTTGTTGAGAGAAAACTCGTTATGAAGCTATGGAGACAAGCACATAGGGACCCTGTCGTTGTTATTAGTAATTAATATAGGACATTGTAGTATTCATATTTTAAGGAATTATTACATTGTTTTTTGTGCCCAATGTTTTCTTTAAGACTTAGATCAGACTTAAGTTTTGATGTATTCGAAAGCGTCTGCACCTTACATTAAAATGAAATATATTCCCTGTGCTCCCTACTCGCTTTCAATTATCTCGTTTCCACGCCCCAGAGACGTCAAACGTTATGGCGGATCATCTTTCACCAAATAGAGAAACCCTTCGCCATATCAGGGAATCGTGAGCAATAACTGAATCTTTTCCGAGGAATTCCCCTTTTCGAATCGATTACGGCCTCCTTTTTTCTCTGAACGGATCAACTAGGGACGTCAGATGCAGGAGCGACGAAGGCGCCGCTCGTCCCTTATCTGCGGCAGTCTCTATCGAATTTTCCGCGCGGGGATCGCAAAACGGGCAGGGAAATTCGGAAATTGACGCAGGGAAAAGTTTCTCAGTCGAATTCGTCGAATTGTTTCATATGTAAATACGAGCTCGCTATCGGAAGCCTGGCGGGGGAGAGGGCACCTTCCTGAAGGCTGAATTTGTTTGTGATAATTTATGAGGGGGTAGGCATCCTTTTAGATTGAGGACGTAGGTGAAATAGAGGCACTTCAATGCCTCTCTTTTATTTCCTAACATGAGTGCAAATGTCAATTTTAGAATCTCGGGCATTTTCTTTCAGCGCGCCCGGAAAACCATTTACTTTGGGTCGATAAATATGAACCTATGAATATCAAACTAAGTTTTCCTTCAGAACTGTTTAATAAAGACAATTATAATGAGATAAATTCGAGTCCGAAGATTAAAAGGGTGATTCTTCCATAATCTAATATTAACACTACTAAAGTACTATGTAGTTAAATTTAGGCGTAAGCTCGGTTCACAAAAAGAAATAATTATTCCCCTCTTTGAGGGAATAACAAGGCAAATAATTTTTCCAGATGTTTTTGAAAACCTGTAAGGACAATAAATTGGTTTAACAGTTTGAAATCGTGGTCGCTGACTCCGGCACACAATAGGCAATTAGATTCACGAGTATTCGGCGCTGTTGACGAAAAATGAAAGTATGATGAAATATTCTGTTTGTAGTATTTGTCAAAATCATATGCGCCTTTCTGTAAACAAAAATCTTCTATTTTACACTTCTACAAGTGTAAAGAAAATAATGACGACAGGGGCGTGAAAATAATTCACACGAGAAACACGTGTCGGTGGTTACCGGTTCTTGCACTTCAAACGGATGTGTCGTGATATTTCCATTTTGTAAGTATTTGACGGACATTACTTACTTTGTACTTGTATATAAGTGCCGCAGGGAATTGCCCGGAAATCATTACATTGGGTCGATTGGTACTGTTTGTCTTTTATAGAAACCGTATAAAGCAACAGTCGGCCACACGGAATTGCCTGGAAGATGTCATTAGGATGTTCAATACTCCTTGGTTTTTCTAGAAACGTTATTAAACAACAGTTGGCTGAACGAAATTGACTCGTAAACGGTAAGATTAAATTATTGTTTTGCAGGAATTTTATAAACATGATTTTACTCGAGTAGAATTACTTTTACTGCAACAAACACTCTTTAACAATAACTGTTATATAAAAATTTACCAATTATGGCAGAAAATTCGCTGTCTAAATGACGCCCATTTGGTGCAAAATTTCACCTCACTTCGAGTGCATTGTGTAATGGATGTTTTTCCTTGCGCTCTCGAATAACATTCGATAATTATACCCATGACACACCTTTTCGCTTCCTACGTCGCTCAACACCGGTTTTTCACACCTCCGTCCAATGTTCGAGATTATTTTTCAGTAGAAAATGACTTATAGAAAAACTGATAACATTTCCCCAACTTATATAATAGAATTCGTTACGTAGGTTGTTCAGCTATTACCAAGACTCCTCTTAGCCTTGTGAACAAAATTAAAACATGGTGAATGCACGAGAACGTCCTTCTTTCCAATTGTTTTTCTTTCACATTTTCACAATATTTCCCAATATTGTTTCAGTAAAATTTTAGTAATAACGAGTAGCTGAATAATGATCCTTCACTATTGTCGTTAAGCTTATTACAGTAACAATTTGCAACTGTTTCTCAAAAGCTACTGGTATCTTTAGAAAATTGACGTTATTTCGCCATTACACTAATACTGTCCTCTTTTGGTAAAAAAATTCCTCATTTTCAGGGGTTTCATTCAATAAGAAAACTGTGTAACTGTTTTGTCCGTCTCTTCATTTGACTGTCAGGTTTACGTGCTGAATAGAGGGGTCTCAGAATAAGTTGGGGCGTCTGTATTACTAATTTTACAGAATATATTATTGATAATATCTGAGACATACGTTGAAGACAAAATGTTCAATTTTGCATAGCAACCACTTACTGGGAGATACCGAATTCTTGTTCAATATGAAGGTATATTCTATCTACTGGATAAAGTCCTCCCAACGCCTGCGTCCATAGCTCAAGATTAATCAAAGGCTTAGTAGTTTATGAGCTCCTTCTGGGAAAACCATATGGATTATAGAGTCGTTCTTATGATGTTCCATGAAGAATTCTGTAATTTCAGCAGCTATTATCTTCTCAGTGGGCTTACGCGGTATATCTGTTAGACTGTTGAGTCTGTAGTTTTTCCATTTTAGGCTTATTTGGATAGAAATATAGGCTATTGCGGCTATTGCGAGTATCATGACACGACCTCGGAAAAATTTCAATGTATTTCTTCGTTTTGGGATGTCAGAACCACCAAAACGAGATTCGACGTAATATAATGAAATTTGTAAACATGATAGAGAGCACATTTTTTAACGAATCCAAGTGAACTTGGTACAACAACAGTTTGGTCTCGGTTAATTATGTTAACGAGTCAAATAAAAAGCCTAGTTAAAAATAAAATGGCGGCCTGTGAAATTAAATAAAATTTAGAATCAGAAATGTTATAAATCTTTTTGTAGGTCTTAGAACGTTGTACAATTTTTATGTTTAATATTGTATAAATAACTTACGTAAAAGATGTAAAATATAAGTAAAAGAGAGTATAAGAAGTAAAGAACAAAAAAATCCATATTACATCTACATTACGTAAGTAGAATTAAGAAGCAACAGATGCCATTGGGTCAAATAGCATAGTGTGCTATTTTGATTTGATTAGCATGCTATACTGAATGGTTAAAATATCTGCCACCATGGGTGGATTTGACAGGAATTTGTGATTATCATCTTTAAGAATAAAGCCCTGCAATCTTGAATCGTGGAAATGATTGATAGAATCTTTTGGGACTCTGGTCCAAACAACCCCTTTTGTATGCTCCTTTCCTCAAATCCAGTCTCAAATCTTAGCCTCAAAATTCGAATCAGATGATTTTAGTGTGCATTATAACTTTCCAAAGCATACGCCTTGTTCATTCTTCGATACTAATGCTTTGAATTTCTCATGTAGTTTATCAGAAGGACATTGCGTTATTGTAATCCAGGCCTGAGAAATATGTGTCAGTATTGTGGAAAATTGTTCATAATGCGAGACATCCTTTACATAGTTTTAGTTCTATAGGAAAATGTTTATAGACTCAATCCCCCTTCCAGTAGTTTTTGTGTTAGCTGTATTGTGACTTTAATAACAACATGGTAACTCTTTTCGATCTGAAAGGAACACCGGAGATCTGCTATTAGTCCCTCATTTGACGACAAACAGAAAAGTAAAGAAGCACGGTGGCCCTCTCTATATCTAGTGTTGTAGATATGGGTCAATCGACCCATACTCCAATCAATTTCAGGAAAAAATCTCAAAAATGTTTGGTAAGCGTTACTTATCATTCAGACCATGTAATACATCATGTAACTATTATTTTCTAGAGAACAATTTGGAGGGCAACACATACACTTCATTAAAAACTCAACACTATCCGCTTTAATATTTAACCGGAGAGAATCAATCACAGGCCCTCTCAGGTTTTCTCTCTACAGGTGATATTGTGATCCTCTATGATATTTTTCACATAAGCGAAATTTACACCTTGGGCGCGCAGACACTTAGGCGCGCTAGGTACATATATATATATATATATATATATATATATATATATATATATACAGTGTGTATATATATATATACACAGTGTGTATATATAATGTTTTATGCTCCTATTCATAAAGGCATATTAACGTTAATGTGGGTTTTAGCTTAAAATGCGTTTAGAATGTGTTTCACAGATGTCACTACAGTGTTTTGTTCCATGTATTCTTAATATGGAGGTAACTATAGTTACCTTGTTGAAACACATTCTAAACGCATTTTAAGCTAAAACCCACATTAACGTTAATATGCGTTTATGAATAAGACCATTAGTGTCTAAGTTAGAGGTGGCCTAGTATGAATCTATGGCGACTGGACTGTCAGTGTAACTGACGTCGACTCGACTAGAACAAAGTCATCCATTCTATCAAACGTAAATTTAATACATTTGCAAGGAGTAGAGTTCGCCGTTAGACGCGATTTATCAAAAAGATTAATGTTAGAACCAGGCGGTCTGGCAAGAGACGCTTTAAAAATATTTAGCCCTTAATTTTTGAAAATGATTATAAATTGTACTTGACTCCTGTTGAAAACAATACATCATCTATAATGGTCCTGCACGTCACTTTTTAGGACGTGTGTATGCCGAGGGGCGCAGGCAGCTGCGGCACCCGGAGCCACTTCCCGACAGCTCTGACGATCTTTTTTCCCCATCCGGTGTCCGCATTCGGGAGCCGGACGAGAAGAAGATCGGCAAGAATGTTCTCACCGGCTCCGGGCTCGAGTCTTTTCAAATTTATCGCCGCAGGAGGAGAGGGAGCATAAAACGCGCGCTTGTCACTTACGCTAGAACGGTTACAAAGAATAATGGACGAGGAATTAGAATCATTAAATTCCCTTCACCTTCGGATTTAAGGCGTGATCCCCATAGAGTATCGATTCGCAATATTTTAGGTTAATACGGAGTACTTTAAAGCTAAATGTCACGGGTGGAGTTCTCATGTTGGCACACTTGAATTATTTTTGCATGCGTTTACATCACAAATTGGTTAATTATAAGTTCTCAGGACCGAAGCATAACGAAGATCGTACTAAAACTGTTATCCCAATGAGAGATAAAACGGCCAAATCATAATGTTGAGGTAAACTTGCGCTAATTTTTTAAAACATATAATTTGATATTACGATTATATTACAAATCAGTATGGATTACGATTTTAATTTTCGCGCCTCAGTCGCATTGCTAAATATCAATGAAAATTAAGATACTATTTTTTTCATGTCCTGAACATTTAAATATAAAATGAGAGAACTTTTGCAACTGGAACGCGTATACTTGAAATTAAAAATTAAAAACTTTCTGAAATGCTTATTAGCCTAACTACTTACTTCCAGGATTCATTAAGAATTTTTGCGCTAAGGAAGTTAAGTAAATTACTTGGGTTTTTAATTGAAAGAAAGTACTTTTCAAAAATATTTAAATACTTCACAATGTAGACATTTAAGAAACCTTATAAACTCACAATTAATTGCCTACACAGGTATCTTTTGGCGGAAGTAATGAAGTATGCGTGTAATTCATTCCTATTTAGGATTTTAAAACAAATTTGCCGTTCCCCTTTCATTTAATTCTTCAAATTTCCGTAAAACATCGCAAAGAAACCTTACATTCACGTGTAAATTTGATTTTCATGTTTATTTAGTGTGCTGAAACTTCCCTTGACTTGATAAGTTTGTACAATTTTTCAGATTTTTAAAGACATTGTATTTAATTAGCACATAATTAATCAGAGATGTTCAAATTACGCAATTAAAAGTGTATTAAGAGTGTGTTTTCCGTCTTATAACTTTTAATGCTTTTCTGTGTGGGAGATTCCACGTCAGCTGATCAGCAAATGAATGGGGTGGTTTTCAAACCGCCATTTTATGGCCAATTTTGTATTTTTTTGTTATTTTCGCTATTAGCCTGTCAATGGAAGGATAAAAAATATTCTGAAGATGTTCAATCGATGTAAAATTTCTGAAGAAACCATTCCCGCCGTCAGAATTGAGATCAGATGCTTCCCCGAACGAGAAATTCGAAAAAACCATTATTTTTAAAACCGTAATTTTAAAAAAAAAATTAAATATCATTTTTTAAAATATTTTGGAAGCCGTCAAAATCTTCCTTTTTCATTTACTTTTAGGTAAAAACAAACTATTGATGTGTATTTCAGGTAATGAAACATGCAAAAAACCGCTTTTTCTACAAAAAACTGAAAAATTTCCGGGCTTAGCCCTGTGAAAACGCATGCAAACATTCAATTTAACACGATTCCACATTCCAGTGGAACCAGAAGGTTCTATCAGTTTTCTGTACACAATAAACAAGTAATTAAACGTAAATACATAAATATGGATTATTTTATGTGCATTATTTTTAATTTAATGGGAAAAGTGGTGAAACTTTGGGAGGCGAATGTGTATGTCGCTTTTATTTTCAATAATAACTGGTATTTGGGTCTCATTATTGACGGTAACGAAAATGATCTTGTGGCAGAAATCTCACTGGTCAGCTATAATTCTGCTTCAAAAGTATACTTTTTCCGGATTCACCTCTTTGGCTGACTGTGCCTTTTCCACATCTTATGTGTGAGGTTAAGCTTACTGATAAAAAGAAACCGCCGAAAACATTCACCTTGAACAAAGCTCAAGCACAAAAATTCAAACATATTTCAACAAATTGTCTCTTAAACATCTGGAGGCATAAAATTTGTGTGCAAGTAAATTGATGAATAAAGTACGAATTGACACATTTTTGGGTTTTCGCAATTTATTTTCTACATGCTTTTCCGATGATTTGTTTATTTTCCAGAGCTCCGGATACTTGGAGAAAAATGAGAAAATTCATTTCTAGGAATAATACGTCAGTTGGTGACTTGGAGCAGTTTTCTTTCTTCAAAATTGGAAAAAAGGCGAAAGTGGAGCTGAAAGGCCTCGGGATGGACTGTAAATATTCCTTTAACATCACGGTATAATAGGGAATGTGAAACTGTGTTTACATGTGCTTTCACAGGGCTATGCCCGGAAATATTTCAATTTTTCTTAAAAAAAAAAATCGGTTTTTCGCATGGTTCGCCTGAAACCCAAATACACATCAACAATTTCTTTTCACCTTAAAGTACATGGAAAAAGAGAGCTTTTGACAGCTCTCAAAAATGTTTAAAAAATGATCTTTTTCAAATATTACGGTTTAAAAAAAGGTTTTTCCGAATTTTCCGCTCGGGGAAGCATCTGATCGCAATTCTCGTGGCGGGAGTGGATTCCTCAGAAAATTTTACATCCATTTACTATTTTCAGAATATTTTTCAGCTCCAGTCCTTCATTTGACAGGTTAACAACGGAAATTTCTCATCGATAGCGAAAAAAAATATACATAGTTGGCCATAAAAATGAAATGGCGCAAAATTACTGGCTGAAAATTTGAAATTCCATATATTTTGGCATCCCAAAGATGATCCAATACATCCGGGAGCGGTTTGAAAACCACCCCATTTACTTGCTGATCAGTTGACGTGGAATTTCCAATATATCGTATAACCTGTTTGAAAATCTCACGGCAAGTGTGTGGTATAATGCTTATGTGCAATTGCTTATGTGATTATTTATTAATATAAAAACGGACTTGTAGCTTTTCATGGATTTTGTGTGATTTGGAAAAAGCGTGTATGTTATTATTTAGTTATTAGAGATCAATAGGGTTTATGTATAGCCTTGAAACAAAAATAAATCAAATCTGATTATAACTTAGAAACCGTTAAAAAACTATAGAAATATTAATGAACTTAATTGAATAGGTAAATGGATAATGGTAACTAACCACCGGACACTCAGACAAATGTCAAGTGCCTACCTTCATTACCATTTCTAACAATTTTGCCATATTTTAAGTACTTTTCAACAATTTAAAATCTTGTTCGCTTTACAATAAACGACTTTAATAGTTGCAAATACTCCAGTATGAAGATCTATATCTTAATAGTATAATCTTAAAAAATAATCGCTGGTTAATGTTTCTTTTTGCTGCCAGGGCTAATTGGATGGGGATTACAGTTTAACTTAAGCACCGGACTACCATGCGCGGTTGTACTCATTTAAGTAGGAGGAACTTAAGGAGCACTTAAAAGAACATTTTCATTTTAAATGTTTCTATAAGGGTTTTTTAAATTTAAGTAACCTTAAACATTGTTTGGTGCAAATAATTGCCATTGTTCCTAAATGAACGAATAAGTTCCATCTCTATTTCACGCGATGTTAATAAATGTCACTTAAGTTTTACAGTTAGTAAATGTAGGTATCCCTTTATAAACTTTTACTGTAATATTAAGATTCTTTTTCTTTGAAAACCCGATATTCACTAATAACCAATAATCCCCAAGTTTACTAATATGTTTGAATTGCTGCAAATAAAATGGAGACTATTATGGAAACTGTGTTTGGTTATATAACCAGTTGTTTTTTATTTCAGCCCATGTTTTTTCATTCATTTTATTACGTAACGTGTAGATTGCTTTTTAAAGAACGGTAGTCACATACTATTTCAGATCTTTTTAGGTTGAAGGGCGATTCTCTCCACTGAATAAACGATCTTCTTCTATTCGTATTCTATTAATTTCACCCGATACCGTTTCCTCGCTGTCCCGACTAATCCCGCTAAGCGTAGCTAATCGATACGATATTTGATCCCCGAGAACCCTTATCTGAATAATTCGCTAATTTAATTTAATTTCCCACCGCTTTATTTTCTAGGACCAGAGTTAACTCACGATCAAGATGGAAACGTTCCGATACGTCCTCTTCGACATATTATTTTCTAATAACTCTTCGGGCCGAGTTAGCGGCCCTCTTAAAATTGAAACCCGTCTATGAATAAAATCGACTCCTGTCTATTTTGAATCGGGGCCGTCGGTGTCCTATAATATTCCTGCAAATTGGAAATCGCTATAGAGTTACACAGCGAGATTGGAATCCGAAAGGAAATGTAAAATCTCGATGGTGTCGCCTCTGTCGTCACCTCGTTTCTAATGACATTTTGATCGAAATGTTTTCGGTGATTACATTCGAGGAACGGATGTAAAAGTATGAGTTATAACGAATTGGGATTACGTGTGCGTAAAGTGTGGGAAAATTTGCGGTAAACGTATCGATAATTTAAATTGATAGGTGACAGCTACCGAATATTATTGAGGTTGCCCCGGAGGTGGATTTGAAATTTGAAGTTAATGTGTCTTAGTCCCAAATTATTATTTAGGGAGCCCTGGGAATGGATCTTCCGCTTTGAAATTTCTTTAAAATTTTATGGAAAATGTATTGAATATAAAAATTAATGGACCATACTTAAATATATTGTTGCAGGTACTGCGGAGGTGGAACCCCCATCGTAAACTTGGATGTAATGGAGAAAGAACGGCGAGTATCGAATTTACTTAAAACACTCACTGGGGAGGATTGCATTTAAAATGGACGAATGAGAATGAGGGAATAATAGTAATTGCCACAGATGAAATGGGGGAGTTAAACAAAGGAAGAGAGCTTATAGATTTAATTCGTTTGTAGTTTATTTGGTAAAGTGCTCTGTATTTACCTCAACTGCTTAGTGATGACGGAATTTACTCTAGATTATAGTAATTTGTATGAAAATGTATACGGTCCATTCCGTTAATGTTTGCTAAACATGTTCATTGGTATAGTAATTGTGTGTATGAACATTAACCCACTAAACTTAGAGTCATTGAGACGATACGAAATTTCATTATTATCCCTGGGTAATTGACAATATGTTCCATTAACGTTCCATTCCTATACATTAGGATAAAAATGCAAGTAAGAATCGTTGTAGAAGAATGAAAGCCTGGATAAACAACATCTTCACTGAAAAATGTGTGTATGTGTAGTAATTTCGACAAATAACTTGGATTTTTCTAAAATATATTCGCGATAGCTATCTTTATTATATGAGGATAAATGGTTTGTGAGGATTGAGGGATGTGAGGATTATTATATGAGGATACAGGTCTGTGCGTTTTGTCTGTGACACAATTACAAGTTGAAATCGCCTTCAATTTTACGTACTTCAATTTGTTTGTAATTATTTCAGTCTGTCTTGGAAATGCGCCTATGTACACTTTCACGTGAATACGTTTGCGTTTTTATCATAACCTGGAGGTACACTATTAAAGGAGAGAGGATCGATTTTTGATGGTTACAACGTTTTGTTCAAGAAACAAGTAGTTTCTTTTAGATATGGGCAATTGAAAATTTTGAAAAAGAAATCCTAGGGAAATGGAGTAATTGTTGTAATAACTACTTTTCCAGTGGTAACATGGACAGAAGGATGGCCTCTGTTTAGAACAAAGATTGTGTCACGAAGATACTACAATTAGTTCAAAAAATATGGACAACTGAAAACTTTTACCAAGAAAATAGGAAAAGCCTTAGAATTATTGTAGTTCTAAAATTTTTAATATAAGTAGCTGTATCGAGAGAAGGCCAGTCTCAGAGTTTGGTAATGAAAATACGACAGTTATTTCCCAGAATTTTTTTCTAAAATGTTCACTCTGAGTTTCTGTATCGATAAAAGGGTGCCTTCAGATTATAGCACACTATGTGTCAAGAAGATATGAAAATTTGGTTTGGAGATACGGACAATTCGAAAATTTGGAATAATTCCTAGGAAAATAGAACGAATGTTGAACTTATTTAAAGTCAGTTTCTACAACGGCAGTGCGAGGTCAAGATCCGTATATGGGACGTTTAGAATCTGTTATGTGAAGGCTATAAGAAAGATATTGTCAGAACCATGAGATATCCACAATCCTCAACAAAACAAGAAGCAGGATCACGGCTCGGCCAAGGTGAAGTAATGTAAACTTTTATAGACGCGCTGACGAAGTACACTACCAAGGAGTGAAATGTTTTGATAAACGACACACCTTATACCAACAAGTGAGGGAATACAAAAAACAAATACGAATACAAATAGAAAAAGGAAAGGCAGGAGACGGGTTGCGACCACAAAGAGTGGTCGACCAGAGACGACACTCTGCCGGCGAGAAGACCGAGAAAACCTGTCGCCCCGAAGATGCTCTCTGACCCGCTTCGCACTGTGGAAATCTGAATAATTGAATTGAAAAATGGTTTCTGATTACTGTGAAGACTGTTTCACTATAATTTGACAACAGGTTCAGGAGATATGAATATCGGGAAATTTTGAAACAAAATCACAAAGGAAATTTTTTTTCCCATTTTTGGAATTACTTTGAGTTTAAATTTCTAATTCTGAGTTTTTATAATGACATAAGTATGCCTACTGATTATAGTACCGTTTGCGTAATGAAGATATGGCAATTAATTCCATAGATAAGAATAGTTTTTGAAGAATAAAGTACGGATAAGATTCTCAAAAATACCGAAGAGTAAAATGAGGCTAATTTTGGAATTACTGCATCTCGAATGATTAATTTGAATGCTTTATTGGCAGAAGGAACGTTTTTCACTATAACAAACCTCCTTTCATAAGTAGAGTTAATGGCTTTAGATATTGACAAGTTAAGGTTTTCCACAATTTGTCCACATCTAAAATTGTTCATGTACATAGAAAAGTTTATGATTTTTAATATAAGTAGCTATGTCTACAAAATGCTGGTTTTTCATTACTATAATGTTTGTTTTATGAATATACCACAACTACTTGCAGAAATAACAGTAATTCAAAAGATTTGAAGAAATTAAAACTTAAAAAATTAAAAAGAAATTTTAAAGAAAATTAAAAATAGAAAAAATAGATTGATATTTGTAATTACTGAGTTAAAATTGTTGTTCTGAGTATCTTTATCGACAAAAGGATTTACCCCGAACAGTAAATTTTGCTTCATAAATCGATAAATACTTCCACAAAATGGATAACTAAAGATTTAAAAAAAATCGAAGAAGAATTTATTGCAATTGTATAATAAAACATTTGAATGTTTGATGGAAAGAAGGAAGG
This sequence comes from Cryptocephalus primarius, assembly GCA_963576515.1. Taxonomy (NCBI): domain Eukaryota; kingdom Metazoa; phylum Arthropoda; class Insecta; order Coleoptera; family Chrysomelidae; genus Cryptocephalus; species Cryptocephalus primarius. The sequence continues at coordinate 7,759,884 of OY754938.1, read as the reverse complement.
TTATTGATTGAAAGGAACTTTCTCTCATGAATATACAGTAAATTCCATTTAAATATAACAAGTAAGATGTGTAAGAAATCCTACGAAACTTGTACGATTTTTGAAAGACTCCAAGTCCAAAAGCTTTAATGTGAGTAAATCTCTTGGCGTAAGAATAGTTTCCGAATACGGTAAAGTTTGTATTACGAGGATCCGACAATTAGTTGGAGATGTATCGATAATCGATCGTTTCTAAAAAATTCCAAAGGACTCACTGATTTTATGAAAACGTAAAATTTTCAATTTGAATGTTTCCACTCAGAGAAGGAAGGATTTTAATGTGAACAAAGTGTCTTTTATGGAAATATACCTGCAAATAATCAGTTGCTAAAAATAAAAAATTGATACCAGTTGAATAAAAAAACAACAACAGACATATATCGGGAAAATCTATGTTAAAAAACGATATCATTATTTCGTAAAACAGCTAATTAGCGTAAATTAAACTAAATACCCATTTAAATAATCATCGTTGATGAAACGGTTACTTCCTTCGGGATTTCATAGCTTTGTGCAAATTCTGGAGGAGCTAAATTAATATCTCGCCCTTCTAACAGAGCGAATTAAGACCAAATCACTGGAGTGGATGACAACACAATGAAGTTTCAAACTCTGGAAACTTTTGGATTTTTTTGTACAATCTTCTGATTAACTGGCGTTAATTTTTAATTAACGAAGTGGGGCCTGGAACAGACAAAATTAGGTCGAACAAATATATTCATTTAATTTTTTACCGTGCATATGAACATGCCCATTTTAAATACATGGATAGTATTAAATTACAAAGATTTCACTTTTGGTACCGTGCATAATATCCTCCATGGGTAAACGGCATTCCCCGGGAGAGCGTTGGTCAAATTCCTACATACTACAGAGTTACGAAATGGCGAGAATTATAGGTATTCGCCAAAATTTTGGAATTTTTACATGTGAGTGCCTTCCAGAGGCGGACGCCTTAATATTAAACATAAATTTTTAAGTAACCTGTCACACTTTTTATTTTATTAGAATGTATTGTATACGTGGAACCCAATGAAATAAAGGCATTAAATTTAAACTTATTCTAAAAAATAATGCGAATAGGGGCATCTAATGATTCTCTGTTGGTCATAAATCGTGCCGTGCTAGTAACAAAACGTACCGCCGCTTTGTTTGTGTCGCCAGCTGTATCCCCTATAAGTGCTGCTGGTGTTTACGTTTAAATTGTCCCTTTGCATTATGTAATTTATATATGCGACAATGTAGGTTCTAGAAATACCTGTTAATATGAAATATGAACTTAAAATAAGTATTAATAAATAAGCGGGAGAAATTTCCCAAGTTTATTTAAAATATTTTGGCACACAAAAGCCTTAAAAGTCTATTTACTCTCACGTTCCATAAACGCCAAAAATAAGCTCTTTGCATAATCGCACAGTTTGACACAATAAACTCTACAGGAAAGAAGGGAACGACTGCATCCAGACATTTTAAACAGGTGTACCAACTATTATTTGTGCCGGATAGATCTGGCATTATACACAAATAAAAACAAACTACGAAACAATCGGACGTCCGCATCTAATTAAGTAAATAAAGTCCGTACATATTTTAAACGTTTGAAGGAGGCGGGTCTCACAATAGTGTCATGCTATTTAATACTACGTAGTTTGATGAGTATTAGTATAGTTGAATCTTAATCTCTTACTAAAAAGAAAGAAATGAAAAATGACAAATAAAAATAAATATATATGCTTACAGATTATATTAATCATTCTCTTCCTTATCTTTATGTATTACGATTCTTTAGTTATTTTACTAGCTTTACGTATTATTATTACCCAGCCTTTAAAAGTATTTAAAGTATTTAATCAAGCATGACAGTTAAATTCATTAGAAAGTCCTTTAAGTGTTTTACTATAGTACAATGAAATAATTACTTATGACACTGTACGGTTTTTCAGCTGGTTGGTAATTGGAGATTTTAGTTTTTGGTTTTACTCGTGGAGTTTATGTATCAATAATACTAATAACCCTGAAAGAGATCTTTCTTTTTACATGATTGTATTATTATACAATATTTACTATATATTCTTTCCTAGGCCTTCCTGTTAATCTTATTACCAATCGTACTGAAAGTATATGTAATTAGGTTAATAGAATGTTTTCACTGAAAATGTTATTTATAATAATTCTGCACTGGAGACGTAGATAGTTCCATGATTCCCTAAATTTAGAACAATATCCAAATCCTTGTAAATTATGTAAGTGTTACCCACTAATGAATGATTTTTTTAAGGTCCTTTTTAGCCTGATATATTTTTTTAATGACTCCCAAAGGATTTAGCCATATTCAGATAGTGCGACTTGTATAAGGCTGTAATCTCCAAATCATCACTTCTTTCCAAGTTAAATAATTTTTAATAATAATAATTTTAAGATATCCGCTTTTTCTATACTGCAAATAACATACCATCTGACTCATTTATGTTAAATACTTGATACTTATAAGGCAAATTACAGCCTGTCACAGAAAACAGCTATTTGAGCATAGCATGTTTCAAGGTTCTGTACATACTAAGATTGCAGGTTCAAATTCTAACCTCTTATAGTTATACACAACTAATTTTTATTATGCTTATCAAGCGAATCAAAATTTTTAAAATTAGATTCGTTTTGAACTTGATCATTCTGTAAATAGTCAATTATATCAAAATTTGAATTTTCACAAAAATATACGAAATACTATAGTACTAGATTTAAATTTCTCTTGTAGGCATCTACATTTGAATTATGCAGCTGTTTTTAATGGCAGCCTATTGCGTAAGTAACCCGTCGGGAACAATTACACCAATTGCACTTAATAAAACTCGCCCTATAGTCTCTAATTAATGTTATCGAGGGTGAAATCACCTCGTACCTTTCAGCATCCATAACCGTACTCGCTTTATTGCTGCCATGAAACTTATTACATTGTTTAATAAATTTACTACGATCTAAAACAAATATTAGGTTTTCATTAAGTTAAGATTGTAATGTTCCGCATTCGCGGCAAAATGTATGAGGAGGCACGCGAATGAAATACGTTTCCAGGGAATTGCTAATTGCCGCCATAAATCATCATCTCGGTTTAATGCCGAGTTTAGTTCGCGAGTAGCAATTATTTTAATGGATCCTTGTAGGAACTGCTCCGATGATTGAACGCAAATTCTGGAGATTTATGAGGAGACAAGAGTTGTGTTTACCATTTATTCCTGGCATAACTCCTAAAACACGCAAGAGGAGTCGTCGCTGTTGCTTATTCAACAATGCAGATGAATATTTACATCGAAGGAGTATATGAATAAAAGGTGTTTGTAAAATATTCCTGTTTTCTAGGTAGAGTAACACAGTTATGACAAAAATAATGAACAGATACACAGAAAACAACTTATTGATGCTAAAGTGTTTTGTTCAAATTTGGTATCGTAAAAGGCAAAATTCGCAGAATCTGCAGATTGCATCGTATCGTATAAAAATGCATATTCTTAAATCAGTCTATCACATCATTTTTCCTTAATTTTACAGCTTACAAAGTTGAAATAAGAATACAACAAGGGTTATCTGTAAGGTGTAATATTTCCATTCCTAATCAGGGATATGGATACCCCTGTACCCACAAATTACGTCCGTCGAGGACCGAGAGGTGTTTTTAAAAACTTTTTTATTAAAATAAACTTATTAAATACAGTATACGTTGTGATTCTACTCAACTACAATATTACGATATTATGACTCGACTATACAATGGTCTAGGCTCAACTGCTTCTACTAACACTCGGCTTCTATTTATATGATTACATATTGCTGAGGTAAAGGTTTCCTATTTTAATAATGTAGCTATTGTTTAGGGGTGACATTACTCCTCCCCCCGAAGATTCGAGTTCCGGGATTCTTATAGCGGAAGTCGAACGTTGTCCAACTCTAGGGCTGCAATGGCTTCTTCTTGCGGCTGCTCTCGAAGTCTTCTGCGACTTAGTTTCTTCTTGATAAATACTACTATGATGATAGCGATGATTCCATATATGAAGATAGTCCAGGCACTTGGGGTGTATGACACCATCGGTCCATCGAGTATGGGGTCATTCTTGATGAAAGCTTGTTTGATATCTTGGAGTTCGTCTAAGTTGTTTCCTTCCAGGTTGAGAGTGTAGTTTACGTCTAAAAGTTGAATTTCGCAAGGGTTTTCTTTACTGATACGTTGAAGTGTGTGTTTTTCACAAACGTAGAATCTTGGAGCTGCTTCCATGCAGAGGTCACTTATAGGAACATAAAACAATGCGTTTCTTGCAACAAATTTCGATTTTGGTATTATTGCCTTGAATTTTCCTCTCGAAAGGATGGGTGTGGAGTATAAGTGGTACATTTCAAATGTATACGGATGGGTTATAGGTAAATGGAAAAGGTAAGTAATTTTGTTATTTAGTGTAAAACAATCGATCGTGATTAATTTTTTGAAATATATTAGATTTTCTAAGGTCACGTTCAAAGGTAATTGATTTGGTTTAAATTTAGTTTTTAATATATTTAACTCTTCATATAAGTCTTTTGTTTTTATTATACTTGGATGGACAGTGCCCAATCTAGTGAAGGTTATCGCTGTTTCTACATCTTGTAAGATGGAGTTTATAATTTCAAACATATTAACTAATTGAATTAGTGTATCTTTGATAAATCTTATATAGTCTCTGTTAGTACTTCCCTGGACAATTCCCGAAATTTGTTTGATACGTGTACTTAATATTTCCTCATTATGCAGAATTTTACAGACAGTTTCATTAAATTTATTGATTAGTGATACCGCGAGTGAATTTTGGTTTTTCACAGAGTTGGCTAGTTGGTTTTGGTTATTTTGTAAATTCTTAATTAGATTTTCGTACCTTTCCCCGTCGCTAGCGTCTAAATTTCCACTAATAGTTTTGAATATAGAACCTAGTCCATTAATTAGACCTCTCTTAAGTCTACGTGGGTGTGGTAATAATTCTACAATTCTATTTTCTACCTTATCTTCTATAAAGTTTAGTATTTTAATATAATTTGACGTTTCATTATAATATTGTTCATTATGTGATAAATGTTTAGTTATATTTTGTGATTGAATTTTTAATTTATTAATTTCATTGATTATTGGATTTAAATCATAATAATAAATGAGAGTATGTGAGTATTCTTTAATTTTTGATGTTCCAATTTTTAATGGTATTATACCTGGGTTGTCTTTCAGATTTCGGTAGGTTATTTCGCTTTTGGCGAGAATGCATGGTAATCTGAAAATAAAAAATTTTTAATTTAATCAAATGAATATGTTTGTCTTAGTGGACGTTTTACATTGTCCATGTGTATTTTATTTTGGGAATTTGTTGAAATTACCTTTCTTTCAATATTAATATCGGATATTATTTTTGGTTTTTCGAATTTATTGGCGTTTTTCTGTCGCGTACTTTTCTTTACAAAAGCTAATTGTTCTGGTTGGAAAATGTTTGGTTCATCGCGATTCTTGTTTACCTTTTCTAGAACGTGTTCTTTGTTTTCGATTAAATCTGCATTTATCTTCGAATATAATACTTTAGTTTTCTCTTTGTGCTGCTGCACGTAATCATTCAGCAAAATTTTATCTATCTCTACATTAAATGGGTCATTGTTTGAAATGTGTCCGTTAATTATATCAATGGGTTTATGTTTTGTTACAGAGTGAATGGAATAATTGTAAGCTAAAATCGCGTATATTATTTTTATTTTCGCAGGAGTTTTTGAGTATCCTTGAGTATTTAGAATTCTTAAATGTTCAATTAATGTTGAATGGAATCTTTCGATTATCCCATTGGATTGTGGATGGTTTGGGGAACAGAAATGAATTTGAATCTTATGTAGCGATAGGAGTTCTGTAATTACTGAGTTTTTAAATTCGGTGCCGTTGTCTGCAATAATTATTTTTGGAATGCCATGATGAGAAAAGAAGTTAATTAAGTTATCTGCGATCTCTGTACTGTTTAGCGAGGTGACATAATATGCTTGCGCGTATTTCGAAAAGCTATCAATAATTGTCAGAAATTTTGATTGTTCAAAAGTGAATGTATCAAGATGAATTATCTCAAAAGGTTTTGAGGCTGTTGGTGTTTTATTCAATTGCATTTTTACTGGGTTCCTGTCATATTTCGCTTGCTGACAAACTTCGCATTGATTTATAAAAGTTTGGATGGATTCTTTCATCTTGGGCCAATAATATTTATCTTTTATCCTGTCTAAAGTTTCTTGTATACCTCTATGGTTACTTTTGCCTTCATGATAGTTTTGAATAGTATTTTTGATTTCATCCTTTTCCGTTATGTCGATTAATTTCTTTTTACAACGTTTGAATTTTAGAGAGGGCCATTTGAAATTTCTTTGCAAAACTAATGAGAATGGTTCGTACATCTCTTGGTCTTCAAAATATAGATAATAATTTACATCGGGTATAACATAAGTTTTAACAAAATTGACTACGTCATTTTCAAAATTATTTTGGGAGATTTGGACATGTATTCGTTGTTTTGAATCAAATAATTTTACTATTTTCGGATCTGCTGGTGAGTGTAACACAGAACTTATTACTATTTGATTTTGTCCGTAATTTAAGGCGTGTTCAACAATGGGTATATTTATTACGGGATGTTGGTCGGCGTTGGAGTGCATTGTAACACTTTCGCTTTCATTTTCATTTTGTTGCTCTTGGAGATTTTGCTGAGGTTGTTCGTTGTCGTCAACTTGTGCAATAATAGAAATATTGTCTAGGTCAGTTTTGTTTTCATTTAATGTTGAGGGTTCGTCGAAAGTAATGGATTCAAATTGATTACCAATTAAGTCGTCGAATTGTTTCCAATAAGTGTCTGTTTCTTTAGTATGAATTTCTACTCGTGATAACGCATCGGCATTTGTATTAGCTTTTATTACTTGTTCGGACCGGGGTGCAATTGTAATTTGATTTAGATCATGGATAGGTTTAGTTTGAAGGAAATGTAGTTTTATTTTTGCGTTGGGTGTTATCAAGTGATTTGTATTAAAATCAAGGACTGCTTGAAGTGAGGTTAAATTGTCAATTCCGATGAGTCCGTCGAAAATATCATGGAATTTGAATAGATAGAATTTTAGTCTATTTGAAGGATTTAGATTGAAAATTTTTGAAGGTGGGATTAATGTACTAAATTGGTGTGAAGATTTTTGGAACACAGTCGATACGATAAAAGGTTCATTCTTTATGGAATTTGAAAAGTATCTGTGTGCAATTTCAGGATTAATAAACGATTTCGTTGAACCAGAATCTATTAATAATTTGATGTTGTATTCGGGAAGTATAATGTAAGGTAACTCACTTATATTTTCTGAAAGCGTATTAAATGTTATTATCGGTGTTATCTTGGTTTGCTTGTTTTGAAGAGTTGATTGAAAATTTTGGTTAGTATTGGAATTTTTAGGATGTTGTCTCGGTTCTTGATATTCCTTTTCGAAATTGTTTTCATCCACGTATTCAGTGTATTGATTATCTTCGTAAGTTTCCGTTTCTGTGTTATATATTTCTTCCGAAATGAAGGGTGGTCTTTGATTTTGAGATTTGTAGGTATTTTGGAATGCATTAAAAGGTCTTCGTTGGAAATTCTGATTTGATGTTGAAGGTCTTTGTTGGTAGGTATTTCGGGTGGAAATACTCATAGGGGTTGGTGGTGGTAGATTTTTTTGAATATTTGGGTTTGGTTTAAAGACATTTACATTTTTAGGTGGTTGCTTGAAAACTTGTGAATTTGTAAGAAATCTTTGGGGTGGTAAGTTTCTTGGTTGAATATTAATTGGTTGCGTGGGAAATCTATTTTGGTTTCTGAAGAAGTCGTTTGGAGTTTGGTGGTTGAACGAATTTTGGTTTCTCGGCTGGAAACGAGGGTTAAAATGAGGATGTTGATTGTTTTGTGGATGATGGTTCACCTTGAAGGGAATGTGAGGTTTTGTGGAATTTCTTTGTGTAAAATTTTGAAAATATTGTACGTTTTCCTCTTGAACGACAAGTTGCATTGCTTCGCTTAATGTAGTAGGTTTCATGCATCTTAGGGTGGTGGCTAAAGGTTCCTTAAGTCCAGATAAAAATGTTTTTAACGCTAGATTCTGATAAAGTTCCCGTTTTAATGTTTGTGCTTCTGCTGTTGTTTCGTGAGCAGTTATGTAACAGCAGAGTAAGTTTAAGATGTGTAGAACTCTGTCGTAAAAATTCTGCGCCGTTTCATTTGGTAATTGTTTCAACATTATTAAATCTCTATTCAAACAAATTTCATCGCGTTGGTCAGAGAAATTTGATAGTAGCAATTTTTTTAAGCCTTCCCAGTCGGTAGTGCCTTGAATATTTACTATTGTTTTTGCGTTTCCTTTTAATTTTGAAATGATGGAATTTAATAGATAAATATTTTGAAAATTTGTTGGGTTTGCATGATCGTAGAATTGATTGATTAACGATTCACTTACACTTATGAACCGATTAAGATCATTTGGGTCACCGTTAAATTCCGGGACACAGTTTAAATATTCAGGTTTTAAATTGACCATTGTATCAGATAGTTGGTGTTGTGGGTCAAAGGTTGATGGTTTTACTAAATTTGGGTTTGTTGTGAGTTGAGGAGTCGAGTCGGAAAAATTCAAGTTTTCGAGATTATCAATTAAAGTAGATAAATCTATGTAAGACATAAAAAAATAATTGTTTTATGTTCGTTTTGTGACTTACATTAGCAGTACGACGTTGATCATTCTTCTTCTATAAGGTACGACGGTGGGTGAGGCGATGCTTGTCCTCGTGTGTCGTCACCTTGCGAATCCGGGCGATGTGGTCCCAAATTCCGTCTTTTTTTTTTTTTCTTCTTCTTATCTTCTATAAGGTACGGCAGGTGAGGCGATGCTTGTCCTCGTTGCTCGATGCCTTGCGAATCCGGGCGATGTAGTCCCAAATTCCGTCTGGGGTGGTATCCGTGCTTCAGCGTTGAGACACTTGGATTCGAAAGAGTCTGTCACGATGCAAGATCACTTCCGAAAACCGTACGGATATCCTACTGTGACTGCGCCAATTACGTCCGTCGAGGACCGAGAGGTGTTTTTAAAAACTTTTTTATTAAAATAAACTTATTAAATACAGTATACGTTGTGATTCTACTCAACTACAATATTACGATATTATGACTCGACTATACAATGGTCTAGGCTCAACTGCTTCTACTAACACTCGGCTTCTATTTATATGATTACATATTGCTGAGGTAAAGGTTTCCTATTTTAATAATGTAGCTATTGTTTAGGGGTGACATTACTCACAAGAATACACCGTGTTCTTCATCGGATTTTGTTATGGTATTTAGGTGTTTCTAAAAGTTATTGTGATTTTTTGTATTAGGAATGAAAATATTTCACCCATATAATTGTCTCCATTTTCCGAAGAAAATCTCAAAAATTGGACCAATGGCTTTTCCCACTTAATAGAAATTGAACGTAATCCCGTATTATAAATAACTGTATTTATATTCCCACAATATGTTTAAGAAGTTTGACCGGTTTAGAGAGTATAATTTGCACAATAATATGATCTACGTGAAATATCTTTTCTCAAAATAATTTATGTTTATAATAACGTAAAATATGATGGGGCAAATAAATTTGGTTTTTTGCTGAAAATTGTGGTCCTTTTTAAATTTTATATCCCTTTCAACTTAAAAGATCAGAAATGATGGGTTTAAAAAAGTTCAAAATTACAGACCATGATATTCTCTGCAAAATTATCCAACCAATAGCTTAGATCTGTGTAATATCATATATACCTATGTAAATGTATTTATAGAGACAAAAATTATTTTAATTTTTTAATTTTTTTTATTTATATTGTGTTTATATTAATAAAAATTCATTCATAATATACATGCAATTTTATTGTTTTATGAAAACAATGTTTTAAATTTCTTTATATTTTTCCAAAATTGGCATAGACTTATGAAACTTTAAAATCTAAGGATTTGGCAAATACAGTCGTAAGGGTAGTTCTTATTGCGAAAAATTTCGAATAATCTTGGGATTACGGAAAAGGTTCACAACTTATTTATGAATACATCAAAATGTTATAAGCGGTTAACAATTATTTTTTTAGATTTTATCATACGAGGTGGTTTCTAAGGGTTGAAATGTTGAAAACCATCATAAATCAAATTGTATAACATGATGGTTTATTTATTCTATAAACTATAATGTTTCAGAGTATGAAACACTTATAATTTTTACAATTTTAGCGCTATGATAGGTGGTTCTTAATGGTTGAAATTTTGTAAATTAGCTCAGAGTCTTCACAAGTAGTACTCACTATTACAGTACTAAAATAGGTAAAATTGTTAAAAGCTGTTCTTTTCTAAAATTTCGGTTCAAATGGGTTGATTTTAAGAATTAAAATATTGAGAAATATTATAAATTACATTTCACAATATAAAAGGATAATTATTTTCATAATTCAAAGAGGATTATAGAGGACCTTATAAATTACCTCCTTCTTTTGCTCCTTGGATTTCGTGTTATAAGGTTTCTCACTCCTAAAGAACAAGAAGCATCGGCGGAATATAACTTTTGAAAAAGTGGGAGGTACGGTTGGCTTAATTCCAAATTTTCATGAGAATCGATGTTGCCTGAACCATTAGCCTATTGAATCGCTGGACCAAACGTAATTTTGCAAGAAATTTTTTTATCGCAAGAAACGCAAATAATACAACTTATATTATCTCGAAAACGAGTTACAGAGGCTTTTTAAGCAACTGAGTATTATTTTCAAAAGATGACTTAGAGTTTACAAATATGGCAACAAATATTTAAAAACAGAAATTAATAATTGAAAATATCTGTTGATTTTAGTGATTGGTCACCAGAATCTTAGTTAATGTGCCAAGTTTATACATTTGAAGTTGAAAAAATTGACTTGAAGGCGCTAACTTCAAAGAGCTTACATTCTTTATGCAGCATTTTCGGATTGAGATCATTGAAGTTAAATCGATATAATGTAACCCCAGTCTTGAGACTACGTTTGGTAGAAGAGTTCCAGGACATCCTGTATATTATACATATCTTCTAAAATTATGTCGGTACTTAAATTGCTACGACTAAAGCCGCGAATATAACATGTTTACTTGTAGTTTTTAGTTTTTCATCATTAATAATATTTTGTATATGGAGGCATTTTTCTTTAAATCAATAATTTGTGTCTGTCGCATCTTCGCAGATGTCTGTAGCACCTTCCGATAAGAAAGTCTATATGCGCTTGTTCCCCAATTGATATCTCACGTGATCTCAAGCACTAAAAATCATTAAAAATGAAACGAAAGTGTACGTCAAACTTTTTTCAATTTTGCAGTCGTAAATTACAATGGTGGATCGCGCGGTGATCGTGCACTCAACCCCTGGGGTAAATTAATTTTGAATTTCTGTCCCACTGAATACAAATCAGTGTCTCCGACAGTTTTCCGGGAAATAAATCCTCCCCTCGTTCTGCTGAACTTAATTTTCCTGCGAGTCTCACAGTAGAATTCCATTAACAGCTACAATCCAAATCTGTTTATCCCATCGTATTTTTCTGCATCGTTTACGGTTTTTGTACTCTCCGATAATATCTGCTTCTCTGCCGGAGACGAACGGTCTGGTTTCGACAAAACACGAAATCCAAAGGTATTCGATTCCATACAGACATTTCGGGGGCTAGACGGCGCGACGTCGGCCCCTCTGGATTATTTATGTCTTTCTGTGGCAGTAACTGCTGGAAGTTCTTTTAGATCGCTTCCCTATTTTCTGTGGTTATTTGCTCCATGTCGAACCGGCATTGTCGGAATGGCCCAAGAAATCGTAAGGTTGGTTTATAAAACTATAGATATTCTGAATAATTATATGTTGATAGAACTGTTAAAGGATAAGCGGTTTGCTTATTTTTATCTGATTTACAAAGTAGCTAATATACATATTAAAGTACTTCTTGATTAGCGATCGTTCATAAACCACAGGGTTCATTTGAAGGGTAAAGTTGGATCAAAAGGCCACGATAAGCCATTTAAGGAGTAAGCATTCAGGATTTTGCCATGTGGCAAAGGCTCCACCTACAGGTGGAGCTTCGGATGATTCTGAGTTATTAATGTCAGAATATAGTTTTCTATTAATAACGATTTACGACAGGCGGTCTCACTGTTTGTGATTTCAGATGCGTAATACCGCAGCAGCGGGCCTGAGTTTGAAATTTGTGCCGGGTCCCTAATGCCATTAAATATTAACTTGTAAGCTTCTGAACCCCATCCAGTGACGGCCCACTAGGCCGTGTCCCCAGCGGATTCTTTAGAATTGCAAAAAGTCGGAATGGCTTTGAAGGGAAAGATTTTGGTAAAATTTTTTCATTTTAATTTCAAACGTTCAAAACATTAAAATATTATTATGACGAGATATTATTAACCCATATGTTCTAAAATAGGCATTTTTTGCTATCTATCATAAATCGTTTTATAGTCCCCGTAAAGGATCCGAAACTGTAATGTACGTGGGTAAAGCGACTGTGAAATCGATAATTTCATTGAATCGTCTACATACGGGAGGCGAACGAATTTTAAAGATATTCGAAGATTTAGACTGGTTGAAATTTTGTCGGCGCAAGATTATTTACAAACGTATAAGGTCGAAGTACACCATAAACAATTGTAATCAGGAATTTATCAGTTTTTCTTGAAGTAATTACTGTTTGCTAATTGTTAAGGATACGGATTGAAATCAGTTGTAGGACTTGAAAAAAGTTCACATATTAGGTACACCCTAAATAGACAAAGTACTTAGAGATACATATATTTCATTGCTAAGATAACACATAACAGCAACCAACATATAAGTACATACATGATGACCGTATTAGGTATAAATGTAATGAAGTACAAGTTTATTGTGTATTTACAAGTGCTTACTCCAGTTTTTACATGTTTTTTAATACATTTAATTTAGGGTTTTCCTTATTATTCTTTTGTTGTTTTATTTCTCTATTCGCAAACTTTAATGTATAGTATATTCTTACTCTTGTGTATAGAGAAATAAAATAAATATAAAAATTTAACATTTTTAAATAGATTTAGCAATGCCATCTCTACGCCCTCATGTATACAGAGGGCGTTGAATTTGGATGTAAAAATTTCTTCTAATGCTACTAAATAGTTAATAAAATCACTTGGAGGGACTTTTAAACCTCCAAATATCCCAACATGACTGCCTTTATATTTTTTTAGCTCGCAAAATTTGGTATTTCTATCGGATTTTTTATTGCTGCTGCAATTGACAAAAATGTCACATGAGTGTTTTAAAATACACTTACGTAAAAAGTTTCCACGGACATATACAAGTGCCTTACAAACCTTCTACAGTTTGTAAATTTCGATAGTCTGAAGTTTCAATGGCTAAAACTGATTTTTGTTTTTTTGATGACGATTTGTTGTGCTGCAAAAAACTACTTTTTTCCAATAAGTTTACCGTTAGTCGTTGACGGTGCGTTTGTCGCACCGTGTACGACCTTAGGCGAAGACACCCTGTACAAAATGACCATAAGCTTCTCTTGCTCAGCCAGTAATCCCTCCGGGTGAGGGGGTTGAGATGACAAGAGGTGATGGTTTTCGGCAATTCGTAGAGTGACTACACTTATAATAACTGTATACACTATGATGGAACAGTTCCGAAAGGGGTGTCCGGTACTTAGCGATATCATTTCTGGCACTCTTCCCCCACTCTTCCGTCTGACTAGAAGATACAAGACGCTTGCAAGTGCCGGTCGAGGAACTGTTTCATGTTATCACTGTACGTATATGTGATGACTCGGTCGGATCGAAGTCTCGACGCGTACTGGTCCGTTCGATTTTCCGGTAAAATTCGATCGAAATGTCGAAAATATCGTTCGAACACGGGAGTGAAAGTGCGTCTACAGGGATTGTCGCGATTTTAGTTCGGGCGTCGCGCAGCACCGATGTAAACCCGTTGAAGCGCAGGCGAGTGAAGGTTTGTACCATAATGGCCGATTTTGGCCAAGTAATAATATGTTAATTGGGATTTTCGTAATGTATAATTTTATTTGTTATAATCTTCAAAACATTTTGGTGGAGTTTATTAGTACACTTAATTCATTTAAGATCGGTACGGTTATTTCACACCATAGAATGTTCTGGAATGGTCACGTGATCATTTAAAACACGACCGACTTTGACGATTGCTGTAAATGTAAATTCAACTACTTCAACAGAATTTATGTTAATAACATGAAAACATTTATTATTTAACCGATTTAAGGCAGATGCAGAGATTCTTTCTACAAAATATTTGAAAGAATGAGACGAATTGAGGTATTCGGTGGTGTTAAAGTTATTTGAATTATTTCAGCAATACGAAGTATCGTAAACACAATAATTTTTTCATAGAACATTCTATAACAGTCACATGAAGGTACACATATTTATCGTTAAAAGTGTTATTTAAATTATTGCAACAAGATTTATTACGTTGCACCATAAAACACAATATTATATGAATTCTTCAATGGATTTAAGACAGAAACTTTCAGTACTCATGTAGACTATTTTACATAAACCAGAAAAATAGACTTTTTATTTCTAAGTACCATCTGAATTACTTTAGCAAAATTTATTGTAAAATATCGTAATACAACATGAAATGCACGTTTTAATAGATTTAACACCGGTCACCTTAATTTTCTCATAAAATATTTTAGAATAATCACACAAAAGATACTAGTAGCGTCATTTGAATCATCGTAACTGAATAAAACGTAAAATAAGACATAATTAAATGCCTCACTAACTTTAAGGTACTTTCTGGTTTTTGGATACATTCAGATATTTAGAAAATTCTAGAAGACACATACAGTGCGAGTCTCTAACTTGGAATAAATTCAGTAAATCAGACAGTTTTTTGTTGGAAATATGCTCACCTTTTTCATCACGTTTAAATTGATATCTAGCAAATGAAAAATTAGTTCAATACCACATTCTGAGTTATGATGTTACGTTTGATCTGAATGCCATAACCAAACTATAACGAACGTTTTACTGGCCATTGAAACTATTTCTAACATTCAGTTTTAATGAAATTTAGTAAAATGTGGTAGATATGTTTCATAATAATATTTAGAAAGATTCAAGCGGTTACGTGTATTATTCCCTAAATTTTGACCTTATATTTGACTACACAGCCATTAGCAGAGTCAAGCGAATGTTTCGTGAGGAGTCATAGAATAATTTTGGAAAATTTGAATCTGATGAAATTTAGTACATTGTAGTACTTTCAAGTCATAACGTATGAATTTCTCTTAGTTTTGGCTTTATACAATGCGAGTCTCTGACTTGGAATAAATTCAGTAAATCAAAGACAGTTTTTTTGTTGGAAATATGCTCGGATTAGTCTATTTAATTGCGTTCCTTTTGATACAAGAAAATGTTATACAGCGTGTACCCATTATCAAATTTTTATTCCTTGTCGTTTAAAAGATGTTTAACAAATATCAACTAATTCGAAAATCTACACTGGATGAGAGCAGACCACACTCAGCATCAAGAAAAGTCAATATTTTAGCAGTGATTGTTGGTGATCGAGTAATAGGACCAACTTCCTTCCAAGGAAATCTCAATGGAGCGGGATATCCAGAATTCTTGTGGGAAGAACTAGTTCCGAATTTCTGTGTTTTTTGATCCGGATGAAGCCGATGTCCCGAATAGAAACATCTGGTTTCAACAAGACTCCCCATTTTCTAAGACCTGTCCATGAGTATCTGGATAATGTTTTTCCAGGCAGATGGATTAGTAGAAAAGGACCTATAGAATGGCCTCCCAGGTCTCCGAATTTAACACCAATGGACTATTTATTATGGGGGTATTTGAAAAGCAAAGTTTTTAAGACCGAACCCGGAAACATTGAGCAGCTACAACAACGAATAAGATAAGAGTGTAGGCTAATTTCCGCCGAAGTAATCAGAAATGTCCAAAAAGAGGTTTCAGTTCCGTTCAGGATACTGTTAGTTAGTTCACGGAAAACATTTTGAGCATTTGTTACAGAAATATATTATTTGAGATGATATCAGTTGATTAGATTTCTTCATTTTCGAATTAGTTGATGCTTATTAAATATTTTTTAAACTACAAGGAGTAAAAATTTGATATTTGGTACACATGTGTAACTTGTTATAACCTTTAAGAATATCCAGAAAAAAGTTAGTATTGCCATTAAAAAAAAAAAAAAAATTCGATGACGTCATTTCTGAAATTTGGTAGACGATGAAGAACATTTTCTTATATCAAAAAGAGCGCAATTCAAAATAGTAATCGACCTACGAAAATCGAGCATATTTCCAACGAAAAAACTGTCTTTGATTTACTGTGCCTGTACCTGTACTGTACTTTTGATTTACTGATGTACTGTGTCTACCCGTTACTGTATTTGCTTGTGTGAGTATCATTT
Organism: Cryptocephalus primarius; assembly: GCA_963576515.1. Taxonomy (NCBI): domain Eukaryota; kingdom Metazoa; phylum Arthropoda; class Insecta; order Coleoptera; family Chrysomelidae; genus Cryptocephalus; species Cryptocephalus primarius. The sequence continues at coordinate 7,743,315 of OY754938.1, read as the reverse complement.
GAACTATTTCAGCGGAATTTGTTGTAGAATAACATATTACGAAAGAAAATTGAGTGTTTTAGTAAACTTAAACAGGCATCTTCTTTCACAGAATAATCTGTAAATATTACATAAAATGACACATATTTGTTATGGAAATAGTCATTTGATTATTTCATCAAAATTGATTACAGAACAACGTCAAACGAGATATACTGGATTACCTCCAGTTTTCATATAAAATTGTTATAAGAATATTGTCATTTGACATAACTTCTCATGACACAGACATTGTATTTGAATACTTTCAACACGATTTATTTATCATTTAAATTATTCTATCAAAAGGTTTTGTAATCATGCTACAAAGGAAAAATGTTTATTTTGACTATTTTTATAGTTAGTGGAAACTGGCATTTGAGATGCAAGAGCTGAATTGAATGTAATCAAGCTCACTATTTAAAAGTATAAACTGAGTTTGTATTAAATGTGCCACAAGCAAATTCAGGGTTAGGGAAAGATATTGTGGTTCTCTCGGCTCTCCTGTCTGTCCCCGTTTATTAATTAAATCCCACGATTATGCGAATTACCTCCAAAATCTTGGGACCTGCACGATAATCTGCATAATTACCGGCATTAGTAAACGTTACACGCGATCATGTGGTATTTCACCGAATATCACATTGACGCTTTTCGCGTGTAAAAAATATTCTAATTTTTAATTGATTTATTTACATGCGTTGGATTCGTTTAGCTGCAAATTAATTTTAATTAGTACCAGAACAAGCGAATCGATATCCTTATTAGTGATTTCCAGTTGACCTTGAGTTGTTAGGGCGGCATTTGAAATGAGAAAACTTAGCAGTGCGAGGCCGCAAGCGTTAGAACGAATAACAAAGTTACGCTTTGTAAGATGATGCCATCGAAACTTACGTAAACTTTGTAAATACTTAATTAACTTACACTTTGTATCATGCGAAAAAGTAGTGAAGTAACTTTTGAAATTCTGGATATTCACCTATAACATCCAACGCTGCTGCTGTATTCAAATAATTAAATCGCGTGCAAATTTTTCATAATTTCGTCATTTTTGTTACTAACAACTTGTAACTGATTTAAACGCAAAAATAACTGCGTCCAGCAATATTTTACATGAAGTCTTGATGGTGTCACATGTACAATCATAGTAAATAAAAGCAGTTTAAGCTGCTGTTTGAGAAAATATATTAACTTATTCTAGTTTACGTTACTTATGCTTCCTAAACATATTTATAGAAGTGACGTTCATTACGAGCATCAATCTGCTCTAGATTGTTAAAAATTAATAAACGCAGTTAAATTAATAATTGCGCCATAAAATTCGCTTGAAACCTCCCATAAACCGAAATGGATCTATTTAGGCATTAAAATGTAGTAATGTTTCGGTAATATCCATTAGGCCCTGTTGACGTGAGGTGGTTTTGGATATCACTTTCGGAATTAGTTTATCTTCCATCGGCCAAACCTGAGCCAAAGTCAACAAGTTGGCTCTGATTCGGTTTGGAAACGTTAAATCAACCACAAGAAATGGAGATGTTGTAAACATTTTATTCTCACTTGTAAATGGCGTAGATCCAAAACTTATCTGACCCCAGTTGGAAGTAACTTAATGAGAATTCGGTCGTTTAGATTACAATGTAATAACGTTTTCCACAACATTCAATACATAAACTGGAAATGGCATACATGCAAATTCCAACTGATAAACTGATAATATCCCGATATTGTCCGTTATTCACTCACATAGAACATGCATTGTCGTGTAAATTTATAACGTCGGTATAATCTCGGAAACAATACAATTCCAGTATTCGACACAAGTCTCGATAAGTTAGTGACATATTAATTTATCATCATTTCCAACCAGACTGACTTTGTGGATGGCACTTACGACGAGTTTGCCTGTTTAGTAAAGGGAGCATTAGATAATCATCTCACTAATCGATAAGGAAAATTTTGAAAATTTTTAAGATTAGTGGCCACAATAAACAACTTTTAATATTTGTTAAGGATGAGGGAAGTTATCTGAAAATGTTAGTGTGGTATTAAAAGCACTTATTGAGTTTCTAATTCTTTCAATACTTGAGGTATTATACTGATTAATAACATTTGCCATGCATTAATCTCCATACGTAATATTTATGTGTATAGTTTAGATTGAAGTGAATATGCAAAATGTGAATATCGCAATTTACTAATGAATATTCGTAATAAAATAGCAATATCAGTGGAGTAGCAATAATCTAAATATCTACAGTGTATATTTTGGTCAAACTTTTTTATCCCTCTCCATTTATGTATGAAGTACATGCTATGAATCATTTTTAAGATTATTTTATTCACAATTTAAAGTTTACTCTTTAACGAAAGTGATAATAGGTCGGTCAATGATACAAAAAAAATTATAAAAAGAAAACAGTTATATCGATAACAAAATATGTAACAGGAATAATAGAAAGTAAGATAAACGGTAAGTCGAGTTTATTTGGACAATCATTATTTATACACTTATACGGTGTAAAAGGTGATTGAGATCTTTTGCAACTGTAAGATATTGTTCAAAATTTGGACATACATCTTCAGGTCTGAATCAATGAAATGTTTTACTTCTGTTGCCAATAATAACTTTGCTATTTAATTTTAATCCCTTTTAGGAGCTCATTGTAATTTTATTATATAATTATAATTATGCATATATGTGTGGTTATACAAATTCAGTTTTTCAACAGCATTTATGCGGTTTTTAAGATTTTCGCAAACTTCATTAGCTGAAAAGCAATTGCTTATTAGGGAGAATATTGCAGCAGTATTAATTAAACATCACATCATAATCAGAATATATTTCATTTGGATAGGTTCTATTAAGCGTCCATCCATGCCATTTTCAATCTGACTATATTACTCTGATCACTATTTGTTCGTCTACAGACTTTTTTAACTTTCTTGCTTTTTCTTGAAACGTAACAATCATGAAGTCATGAAAAGTTAGTTCTCGTAAAAAGTGATCTTTTGTTCAGAAATAAATATCGTTCCAGATTAGCTAACGTTTCACTTATTTGTCTCCTACTAGTAAGATCAATAAAAATTTGTTGAAAACCGTACTTTGCAACTAGCTCATTAAATTTATTTTTGTGGTAATTCTTAGAGTTCGATATTAAAGTACCCAACAACCACTAAACAATTCAAATACTTACTTTCCAACACATTTAAAAATTCAACTTTGGTGCTCCTAGGAGAACCAATTTCAACTTTCAATAAACAAATTTAAAATATGCACAAAAATAAAAGTAAATCGACGTATCCTAGCGTAGTATAAAATTTAATGCCAGTAATTATTTGAGTCAGTCAGTTTTTTTAAGTTATGTTTGTTCGTTTGTATTTAACTACCATCCTGTTTTTACCTTTTCTTGCTTGCAGTACGCTCTTGATTATCTCAAATAATATATATATTTTTAATACTATACAGGACGTTCCTAAGGAACAAAAGTATTGTACAAGAGTCAACAAATTGATAGAATCTATATGTATGAAGGAATATGTATCTGGAAATATTTCGTATCAATGTTTGTATGGAGAACGCTAGGCAAATCCCATTGCAGTGTGAACATTAAAAGGTGATGTCACTTGCGTGAACGCTTCAAAGTATCTAACTTGAAAAAAGTCTTGTACCATCGAGAATATTTAAGATTCCTCACTTGTTTGTATGCCTAGTTGGCAAATTAACCTTGTTGCAATGTGAACATTTAAATGGTTTATCACCTGTATGAACATTCATGTGCCTCTTCAAATCACTTGACTCTTGAAAGGTATTATTATATTGCGAACATTTAAAACATTTTTCATATATATATATATATATATATATATATATATATATATATATATATATATATGCAAATGACTGGTTAAATTATATGACCGAATAAAAGCTTATTACTAGAACCCGGAAAATATGCAAAATGCATATAAAGTGCATATTTGCATATTCCGACAAAATTCTATAAATGCATATGTACTTATTAAAAATGCATATTTTCATCGATTTTCGGAATGCAGTGTCAAGAAAATAAAAATTTTGATTATACAAATCTCTGTGTAAATAGGTATGAATTATGCTGTAACCTTTAGCCTAGCGTCAGGCAGGCTGCCCTCTAAAAATAGCATTATGGGTTTTTGTTGAAAATCTGTAATAGTAATGGCTGATACCGTTTTGTTAAGAATAGTTTTCCAAAGGTTACTAAAATTATGTAATGATTAAAGCTGGGGAAATGTGCTTTCTATTCTCGGAATTAGTGTAAATAGGAAATCCCAAAGGTAACATCTCCCTCTGCTTTTATGTGTGGGAATACTCGTTGATTAAGCCAATTAAATCATTTGTTGCTACCCCATTTAAATGTAAAGTGTAAACTGCTTATTTGATTGTTTTACAATTACATATTCAAATATTAAATGCATATTTTGAATGTTTTTGCGCATATTTGCATGTATATTTTTGGAATGTTAAATGCATATTTCTCGAGCTTTACTTAATACAATATGAACAATTGAAAGGCCTATGAAGAGTATGAACAAGGAAGTGCTTCTTCAAGGTACCTGAGTTGATGAAAGTTTTATTGCATTGTAAACATTTAAGAAGCTACTCACATGCCTGAACCCATAAGTGTCAGACTGACAGACTGACTGACTGCCTGAATGATTCATCCACTCATCAACGTCCAACCAAAGCTGTTAATGTTGGAAACGAAAAATTTTCAGGATATGTTTGTTGGTAAATATGTAGAGGTGCGCTAAGGAAATATTATGCTAAATCATGATTGTAAAGGAAAATGTGATATTTTTGCGATTTGTGGTACTTTATCCACTTCATTTTTTCAGTCAAACTTTTTTCATACCTACAAGTATCTAATAACAAACTACATTTTTCGAAATATAAATTCTGACGGTTGCACAGCGTTTTACAAACATTTCTCTAAAAATTATATTTGAAAGTTATACTAGTTATTTAAAATTTCATTTCCATCTCTTTGAAAAAAGTGGAAATTTTTGGAAAGTGGAAAATGATGATTTGAATCTTGGGGTATTCATGTGATTTTAATTATGATTACAGTCTTCATTCCAGTGTGGCAACGGGAAAAGTGGAAAAAATATGAGTATATTACATCGGCTTCAAATTTTAATCATCTAAGCAAGATAAATTTGTAAAATTCACGATTTTCACGGTATCACGGGGACATACGTGGCCTTCTCTTGCGTCAAATAATCTCGGATTTATTCGTGTACGAACAATATGAACAAATAAAAAGGTCGTCTATTAGAAAGCATTTTTATAAATAGATTTAAAACCAGTACCACCGAACAACGACACAACATGCAACAAAGAGTAGCATGACGGGACCTCGGAACAATTGCAACGCATTTTTTCGTTTTGGGGTCCCTAGACGCCAAAACCACCTTCCGTAACTTCGTAGCATATCGAAAAATTTAAACAGGAAAGCGGGCAAATTTTATAACTAATCCAAATGAGACTTCATACGAGTGTAGTTTGGGTAAATGTCAGGACTAAATTCGTTAACGCGCCAAATCGGTCCGGTACAGACAAAATGAGGGTCTGGTAAATGAAATAAAAATTTGTAATTCCTTTTTATTTGATCTGACGCATCTGATGAATGTTTGAATACTATTTTGTGGACCGAAAAAGGTTACTGTATATAATCTACGCAAAGTTATATGCGGAAAATTATAAATGCCTTATTATTTTCATATTATATATAGCAAAATTAAAAGGCTATAGGTGCTACTGAGTGATAATATGGCATATATTGATAAAACGTCATATTACAACTCACAACGTCTACATTTTATAACAAAACCACTTTATGCTTATAATTTTAAAGTTTTTGTTTTGAGAAACGCGTAGTGCACGAAATCGACTGGGAGTGCCCTTGGTTTTTTTGACATAGAAAATGCTTTGCAATTATTGCACGAAATATTTTGCATGAAATATGGGCATTTGAGGTTCAACCGTTTTAAATAAGAGAGCCAGCGAAGATGCGACGGGTCACGACTAGAAACCCGTAAAAGGGTAGAAATGTCTACGAGATTGTATGTTCCAAGAGCAGTTATCATATTTTCGTTTGGAAGATAGGTAGTTTATTTGGCCATGGAAAGTACATTCAAAATTGGCGAAAATTGATACTGGGGTTTCTGAAAAAGTCAATTTCGAAGAAAAATTACTACTTCCAGTTTTTCTCATGCATCTCAGAAAGTGCTTAAGAAATTTGAATTTTACAAATCCAGAGAAAAGCTGATAAAATTCCGCTAGTATTGAAAAGAAATCTTTTCCATGAAACGATTTGGACCAAAATGACGGGCTATTTCAAAAAATTATAATTTTTATCTTTAGAATAAATTTGTCAATGTTAATTTTCAGAGTTCCAAAATTTATTCGGAAGTAGGAAAAATACGGGTTTCATGAGACTTATTGTAGTAGAGTAACATACTAAAGTTTGGAAATAATCGGAAAGGTCGATTCTGTTTACTCGTTAAATTCATATAGATTTAAGGCTCCTTCGCCATTTCCAAAAAAGGTTACCGCCATTTTCTAGTAAGTGAAATAAAACATTTTTCCAACATAATATTTCTACTTTGATACATTATATCCAAGATAAAATAGAAATTAAATTCCTTTCAAAATTAAAACGAGGTGTTAACCGAACTTTAGTACATCTTTTGAAATAAGTTAATTGCGAAGATTTCCCTTTTTTCATTATCCCATCAATCAAATTTATGTTAAATTGTAGTTACTGTATACCTCTAGGTAATAAATGTAAATGTGAGCTAAAGGTTTCAAAATTAGCGAATTTCTCGAGAGAAAGGGAAAAGAAACGAGTTTACAGTTCTCCTCCTTTCAGTAATTAAAAGAGAAATTTTCGCCTTGTTAGGAAACAATGAATTAAACATTTTTAAGATAATTACCTTTCCATTCATAGATCTGTTGGAGTACCTCGATCTCGACAGGCTCATATTGACGGGCACTTCGGTCTGTTCACTGGCCTTCGAATTAACAGTTGTCTTCGTGTGTGGTTTGTTTTTCACTTACGCGAACATAACGTAATATCAACGACGATTTAACATAAGAAACTTTTTATTACTATTTATTATCATGGTTTTGTAGTGATGGTGGATATGAAACTCCTCGTGGGGTTTCACCTAATCTAATTCTCTAGAAGCTCTATAGCTGATATGTCTACAGTGTAGAAAATTTTCTATATAACTAAGTAAATAACAATATCACACATTTAAGGTACGTATTAGTTACTCCTCTAAATTTGCCGAAGTAAGCTCAATCTATGTTCTCCACAGCTAACAACTAGAACGTAGTATCCAGTAAACACGGAATCTAGATATTAAGTTTTTAACAGTTTTCTTTATAGTCGAGTATTATTGTACTGATATGATTGGAAGAGAAGAATGCCAAGCACGCAAGTATAATGTCGAATAGTCATAACAGGTTGTCGGCGAAGCACATTACAGTTCGCGCCAACTTTTTCTGGAACAGGAATAGTTTGGCGAATCGGTCAAGTTCTCCATACGTAGAAAAAGAGTTAGTGGATGAGTGAGTGAGAGAGAGAGAGATTAGAAAGAGAGGGAGACTGTCTGTGGGTTTGTGTGAGCGGAAAGAAAGAGGTGAAAGTGAACCGGTGCTCGCGGCCGCTCGGGGAAGACTGTTTACTGCATTGGCACTCTAGCTGGGACCAGTACGATGGCCATATTGATCAACCTTTATTCGCGCCAAGAATTCTCGCGCAGGTCCCTTCTCTCGCGCACGTTATAGTCGTGTAGCGGCGGATCCGGGGTAATCCACGCCATCCAGGTTTATTGCAGATCTCCTGGTTTATGATTGCCTAATCGACGGCTAAAATATTTCATGCTATTTTCTACTTTGGTTGGATCCCCAAAATATTCACGATTATCTCTGTAGAAGATACGCTTTTGTTCCACAGAAGAGTTGACGATTTACGCTCCCTCATTTGGAAACCGCAGAGTTGGTCGCGTTTCCTTTGTCTCTTTGGGAAGTCATACTTTCAAATACAGTTATTAACTGATTCATGTTCTTTACAAATCAGAGCACTTTAGCGATTAGACACGCGACTTTACCGGTTGTAACCGGGCCCGTAATTTTGCCACCATTATAATTTATTTATCATCCACAATGTCGGTTAAATAATTTCTTTCGAGCTATAATTATTTATAAATCAATGTACTCCATAGTCAATTGATCTATATTATTACACTAATTCATAATTAAGAGTAAACGTATTTTATGTTGTATCGATAAGATCTGTAATTAATCTGATTCAGATTGAAAGTTTTCTATAAAGACTTTCTTACAGGTTAGGAGGTCACAAATTTTACTTGCTTGCTTAACTAAGCCGTGCTGATATTAACTTCAAAAATTCGAAGTACAAAATATGGATAAAATTTTCATTATGGCTTAAAATTCTGTGGGACTTTAAGGGGCACTTATTTGACGAAATATACAATTACAGTTGTGACTGGTAATGTCGTTTAAGTCCAACCTTTTGAAAACGCTTTATGAAAAAGGTTTCACTGAAAAGTACATTGATAAATATTTTCAATAATTTGATACAAAGCTACCTTATAAGCACACAACATTGATTTTTTTTCACTAAATTGAAATAGACAAAATAAAAATTTTCTTATTTATCCCTAACAATATTACTCCGAGGTCAACCTAACTTCACATATTTTCTATCCCTTCAGAAAGATTCCAGCTTCTCCACTTCCTTCTCCTGTTTTATTTATATAAATACCGTTTTCACGCAAATTTCAAAGTTTTTGTGTTTCATTTCTATGTCCTGAAAAAAGAAAAATTTATTTCACTTAATTTTCTGTCCAATTTTGACAAGAAACCGGCCCTATAATAAATGATCGTGTCTTTAGGAAATTCTTCTTTAGGACTGAAAGAAACCTTTCGAATATATATACCTATCGAATAATAACGTTTAACTTAGTAACATCATTTATGACATGTTACACATATAATTTTACTTTCTGTTAGGATTGCCATGGTTTAGTTTTTAAATATTATTGAATGTATTTCAACTTCTTTTAACTTGTATTCTGCTTGTCCTTCGTTTCACGACTCCACCATGAGTCCGTTAGTCTGTAAGCGTCTAGTAGCGTAACAATATAACAACAGGTCAATAGGACAACAAAGTCAAAATGGATTTAAAAAGAATCCGAAAAGTACTTAAACATCTACACTTTTTTAATTCAATTTTAAACGCTGAAAAGCTTACAAACAGTATAAAGTAAAAAAGTGTATACTGTATGAAATAAACATTCTAGAGGTTCTTCTGGTGCTTTCAACCACAACAATTACTTTAAAATAAATTCTAAAAAGTTGACAGATGTTTCAAGTAATTTAATTTTAATTTTCAACGCTACAACGAATCTGGAACAAAAATTTTTGCTCCATCTAGAACGTTAAATCACCAAAACTGTTAAACGATTAATTTAGATGGTTTAAGAAAATCTCGAATTTTTTATTCTCTACGAACGTCAGAAAAATTTGTAATTTTTTGTATACGGCTTCAAATAGAATCCAGAAGTGTTTTCATTTTGACTTCAAATGCCAGAAATTCTGAATAAAGACGAAAATGAGCGAAAAAGACTTGATGGGTTCTTTTAGGCGAAAAATCATGAAAGAGACTTGATGGGTTCTTTTAGAATTTAGAATCTAATAGGTTTACGGATGTTTCAAACAACTATAAAAAATTAACAACGAAACAATAAAATAGTTACAACAAATTAATTATGAACGTTAGAAAGGACCTGAATTAAATGTTTCCGAAGATTTTCTGAAATACTAAATTGCCTAAAGTGCGTTTAAATCAAATCTAAAGGGTTTACGCTAGCTTCAAACTATTTCACTCTCCGAGGACCACAGGACATTGGCGATATCTCCATCGTATAATTTTCTCATACGAGCTACGAGCCCTATATAGGTTTACAAGTTAATAGGAACTTATCTAAAGTAAAGTGCCTTATAGGGCGATTTTAGAACAAAAAATGTTTCAAATAAAAGTACAGGTATTAAACAGATAAGTCATGTTGCGAAGTGTGATAGAAATCATTAGAGCCATTTTAAAACAAGTTAAGAAAAGTCAAATTGTGAATGATGGAACAAATTCCTAGTGCCATTTTGGAGGGAAGTACGAAACACTAAAAATAGTTAACAGTGACGCGCTTCTTATGGCAGTTTTGGAAGAAAAGCTTCAAGCAAAACGTATTGCGTTTAATGTAAGGTAGTTCAATTGTGAAGCTTCATAAAAATGTGTAACTTCGTGTAATCCTTCAGAGAAGATCAGGATTATTATGTGTTGAATGGTAGGTTAAATATGCAATGTTTAAAAAACATTGAAATAGTTTTCGAAATAACACAAAATTATAGATATAAAGTCTCCTTTGCCTTTAGAATATTTCATCCAAATTCGTACACACACAAGTCCAAATGTAAATTTTCAGTAAGTCACTGTTTAGTCTCTGAGAGAGACCACACTTATCTTTCCAAAAATATATTTTTCAGATTTAACGGATATCAAAAAGTTCGGAGAAGCCGATACCTCAAATTTAGTAAAACTAGATGATTACAGTACTCCATACGTACCTTCATACGAGTACCTCATATGAGAATTTAAAATTGAAATCTAGAAAGTTTGTGAAAACTCAAATGTTACCATTTTAATTCCAAGGTTTAGAAAATTCTAAGAATCGATAATAACGATTCCAAGGGATCTTCTGAAAATTCAACAATCAAGACTGTATCTACAGGGTGCCTAGATGATTTACGGATATCTCGGAAAATGCCTTCTAATTTTAAATGTTAGAATGAAACTAAAATTCCAGATGTTTTCGTACAATTTTGAATTACCGGCAGTACCTTAAAATCGAATCTAGAACCATTATCCCAATTTCCAATTATTTACTTCCCGAAGACCATAGAAATTGACCATGAAATTGTCCTCACTGGTCTCAAAAAGGAAAGTGAAACTTTCTCGTTATAATTACAATTTATAGAAAGAATGAATTATGCTACTTTGATGTTAGAATACATCAACAATCTAGAAGGAAAATTCCCTTGGAACTTTCAATATTCAGAATTTAGGCGAAAGGAAATCCAAATGCTCTTTGGTTGCCCTAAACCATACTATTTTAAATTTAAATATTAGAACGGATTTAAAATATACATTGTAGACCTTTCTACAATTTTAAATTATCGAAAGTGACTTAAATATAATCCAAAAATTTAAGCAAGTTTCAAATCGTTTCATTCTACGATGGTAACAGAAAAACCTGGGACTGTCCAAATGGCTCTAGAGTACTCTTTTAAAAGCACTTTCAGTCTTACTGGTGGGTGAAATTCCTTTCATTACTGTCTCTATGGACTGCTTTTGGAAGATCAGTAGGGAAGGTTCTTTAAATGGATTGCGAAATAAGAGGATTCAATAAGTGGATTCAAAATACGTTTGAACATGGTTATTCAAAAATGTTAATGTAGTTTTATTCAGTAATCTATGAAGGCTGTGTAAAAATTTACGAGGTTAACTTCCTTTTAACATTATTACAGTTGGTTCTATATTGAAAACGGTATATATTCTTACTTCCTAATCTAAAATTGTTACAAATTTGTATATTGTAAATAACAAATGGATTTAACAATTCTTTTTCAGGATAAAAAATTTAGTTAACTACTAAAAAGCCTTTAAATAATTTTGTGAGGTTGTTCCCCTTTGAAACATTTCAATTTTCAGTTTTATGCTGATTTAATGAATTAGGGAAACAAACACTTCGAGGGCAAATCCTACTGACATTTAATTATACCCATATTTGATATATCTCAGAGGTTAACTAATTCAATTTTAAATGAAGAATTTAACCATTCAACCCCTAAAATTTAACAGCCATGAATTGTACTTGAATCTACAACCTCCGGCGTTTAAAGCCAGAAGTTGTAAGTTCAAACAATAGTCAAATACAAGCTTCTAATTTTTCGTCCCCCCTTTGAACCCTTTTCGATTAAAATTGAGCAAAAATATATTTCCAGTTCATTGGTTTTGTTACGAAGTTAAATATAAATTTTCCAAAATCGACATTCAGTAACAGGCGACTGCAGCAATATTTGGAAATTTATGAGTACGCGTAAACAGTTACAAGAAAATTTCATGAAAAAATTCCTGAATATTTGACGGATCCATTCTTCCAGTAACGAACACAAATTAAAACCCAAATCCTAGGAAGTGCGAAGGAGTAAAAAATATTTTTAGAATATTTTCAGTTTGACAAGTTATTGATTTTATTTGCACTCACATTCTAACCATGCGAAATTTTAAACATAATTTTGGAATTATGTTAAATTTCGATTGTAGAGAAGTTGAAACATGTTCTCATCCTTCCAGTGCTTTTGGGGTAGATGATGTTTGAATTTTGTTTTTACTTACATTAATTACTACTACGAATGTCATTGTTTCGTTAAGTTTCTTGTAATATATAAAAAATTAAGAAATACTAATTTTGTCAAAAATTGATCCACATGAAGTCCTAAGTATGGTGATATTATCACCACTCATTACTCATCTGGGTACCCAGGTACTCATCTGTTCAATTTAAATTACGTCTAATATAATCTATATTTATATAATATTTAATGCGATACGACGTTTTTTCATTTCATAGAATACAAAATCTGCAAGGGGAGTATCACCAGGATTACAAAATGTCCCCAATAAAATTTGAAAGTGTTCCAAGAAAATTACACGTGGAGCTCATCGGCATGAATCACAACCCCGAACTTAACTCGAAAGTTAAACCGAGCGGAATTAATTCAATTTAAAATTTAATCGTACACCGGTCGAAAGCAAAGAGAAGGCGGAATTATTTTCCGGGACTATTACCGCACCCTGGCACGTCCCATCTCGCAGGATATCACCCTTCCCGCCACCTTGAGATCGGTCTAATTACCGATGAGACACCGCCACTTATTCGGTTTAACTTCGTCTAGGCTGTCAAAGCTCAAGAAGTGTAAAGAGAAACACTCGGGAATCGGGAGAGAGGGGAAAATGGGGACAAGGATGATTTCGTTTACGGAGCCGTGATTTCTACGGTGCCCTTGATTTCTCGAGGTAATAAGATGTTTTCGTTACGTGGCGGTCGGTGTATTTTGAGACTTCGTCGAGTTTACCCGGATGAAAGGAGTCCTGTCCGGTACACACGGGATTACAGGACATGGGAAAAAGGGTTATCTCATGTACGTATCGGACGACTGTGTGAATGTGGTTTATAGGACACGGCGCATGTTGCGGCTAATGGTTCCAAAATTAAAGATTATCGATTTAAAATGGTCGTTACTCGATACAGCTGTTTCTTTAGACATAACTTATGATTTTATACCGTGATTAAGTTAAAAACATTTCAGGTGAAATATGCTTTTTTCTAACGATTTGACTAGTCCAAAAGGAAATTTGCCAATTCTGACATTTTATATAACTTGTCACCTAATCTTTAAAGCACTATAATAGTGAAAAACAATTTCAGAGTTAAAATTCTCTTAAAATTTTTCTAGATAACTCTACTCATTGTCCGAGTTCTTAAGAGTCAAACGTGATTATCCCAAATTTTCAGCGAGGTGTACTACTAGTTTTTTACGGCCAATTTTCGTTTTTATCGCGGTTTTTGTTTTAGGTGACAAATTTTCTCTAGAATGGAATCCATTCCCGCTCTCAGAAATGCGCCAAAAATTTTCCATTTGCCAGAAATCGCAAAAGAATAATTTTTTTTTAAATTTGCTGTATCTCGCGTGTGGAAATTTTTGAATTTTTCTGCAGGCGCGCAAAATGTTCGTTCTTGAGTGTACTATTAGGTACTTTTAACTTTCCTACGTGTATTTGGGTTTTAAGGGTTCAAACACTTGAAAAATGGCAGAAAATGGACAAATCAGCCTGAAACGGTGCATTAAGCAAGAGAACCAAGTGGCAAAAGTTGAAAATATTCTTGTGGGTCTGAAGCTTAACCCTCGACGATGAAGTCAGATGATTTTCATTGAATACCAGACCATCTAGAGGTCTAATACTGCCACAGTAACTCAAAAAATGCAGCAAGAAAGGTGTACACGCATAAAGGCATACCAATCAAGCTTACAGGTAATTGCTCAATTCAGGCTGTCTTGTACTTTTTGAATTCAGCACGGTCGTTTTCATTGAATACCCGACCATCTAGAGGTTCAATATTGGACTCGGTTATCGAGGAATTATGAAGCCAAATGACACTGGATAACGAAAAATCAAGTGTTTAGGATATTATAGGACAACACCGAACATTTCTTTTTATTAAAGTATAAATCCTTTATCAAAAAATACTCCTACATAATGTGGAAAGTAATACAACTATATATAATTTATTACATAGTTGCAGATCTATAAAATAATATAAGCATTAAGTTTTCGAGGAATTTTCTTTATTGCTATTATGAATTATTTTCGTATTTAGACTACCCCGCCATTTTTACATCGATTATAGATCTTATAGATTTTTTCCAGCCTGCGACGCGTTTCAGGTAACGTTCTAGAGAAAATTTGTCACCTAAAACGAAAAACGCGAAAAAACAAGAACTGAAAATTGGCCGTAAAACACTCTAGGAGTAGTATTTCAGGCTGAAAATGTGGGATAATACTTGTATTCGAACCTACAACAGAATGAAATAGTTTTGGTTTGGGAAAAATCATGAAGCACCAACCTTGCGACAGTTGACATGGAATCGCCCATATAGCAACTGATGCTGTGATAAATACAAATAATTGAAGGATTTTTGGGAATTACAAACGTTTTCCATACAAATGCATTTTTTCTAAAATCCTTGAGGACTTCAACAGGACATCAATAGTGTCAAGACCCCATTATAATTCTCCCACGCTTTTTGAACTCCTTTGGAACTTCAGAAAAAATTCCAAATATCATTAGAAATTTTGGCTGAGTAAAAACCTATACCTATTTTTAGGAAATATTTAGTGCAATTTTCTGGGATTCTCAGAAACCTTGAGAATTGATCAGAAAGGCCAGGTTATGTACAATCCCTTTAGTTCTCTATAAAACTGATTCGTGACTGCAGGATATCTAACGTATAACTTTTTTATTTTTGTTTCAAATAACCTAGATCAAATGATCATTTAGAAATTATTAAATTTATCTTTATGTAATTATCTGTTATATATGTTAATACATTTCTACTACTATTTATGGTTTCTCTAGAATTCATCCAAAGTCCATTTACCTTTCAATCAAATTTTCTTTTTATTATTCCAATAACTGGGTATTAACCAAATGTGATATTTGTAGTAGTTGTGAATATTATTCGTACACATTTTACAAAGGATACATCGACCTGGGAGCGTTTTACATTTTACGCGTCAAAATTGTCAGTTTGGCTAAAACGTGTTGTAACAAATCTATTTTGAATTACTATCACTATTTTTATTTCCAATCAGGATCTTACTACTGGCCTTTTGCGCTTCTAATTCGACGATTACTTTTTATAATACAACCGTCACCATTTGTGAGAGGCGCATTCGCCATTTTATTAACACGTTGCCGAATTATAAAATTTTGTTTCAAAATACATTTTATTTACAATTCATATTATATTTAAATATTTTCATAATACTTTCAACTGGAAAAAACAACCTACAACGTGGTGGTGGTGTAAATGTATGTAATAATTTATTATTAATTACCATGCCAAGAAAATCTATAGTTAACTTGGACTTAGAATTATAGCTGGGTGGACTGAAACTATAACTTTTAACAACTTAACTTCACCTCTTCTAATTTTAACATGCTTTCTGGTCCGCGATTAAATCGACCTACCCCTCAGTGAACTTCGACTTTGCGCATAAATCTGATCTAACTGACGATGATAAATTAACTATTCCCACTTCATGCAATGAACAATTTGTTCGCATGATACACGTACTTTCCTAACAAAGGAGTTAACTTCGACAATAGACCCATTCATTTCTTTCCTGTTTTGTTCAACTTCTAATCTCTCGCTTTGACGAAGAGATAAAGTTTCAACGAACTATAATGCGAACAAAACGGCGGCGTCCATCCCATTAACATCGACTATCGCAACGATACAATTCAATTTATCGTCTTGAAACTTCGGAAGTAGAACGTCCTTCGTGAGTTTTGTTCGAACGTTAAAACGCGAAAATAGTAAAACGAAAGCAGAAGAAAAACCACGAAAGGAGATCGAAGGGAAGCATTATTAGATTTTCCGCTTAAATGTATTAACATTATATGAGAAGCACCTGGCCGAGACGAACCAGGACGGTTATTCCTCGTGCTCATCTTCATTTACAAAGGAGGACGGATCTCCGGAGGATATCGATCGGAGGAAGGATTTGTAATCCTGGATTATTTGTGTCGTAATGAATGTTAAAAATAAAACGGTATCTCCTTAGGCGGCTCGATTGTTAGAGACGTAACAAAAGCATCGACATTATCGATAAATCCTAAATCCTGGATTCTGAAACAATAACGCAAGGTTAACGATAATCCGGGTTGTGTAAGAATGGCCAATGTTCAGGGAACAAAGGATGGATCGAGACATTTTTGAAAAGTAGGTAGCATAGTGATGAAAAATGAAGAAGCGCTTCTATCCATTATTCGGGGGAAAATGATGTTTCCCGATCTATTTCCATCCGATTAATAGTATTTATATTGGTCGGTGACAGTCCATTCTTTCATTTGCCAAGGGAAAAGTGCCTAATGAAAACACAGAACCGCTAACACCTTTTATTTTGGTTCTTACATTTGAGACAAAAATGACCCTTAAAGACGCAACTGTATGAAAGAAGAAGTTTAAGTCTTTTATACCGTATCTCGTTCACACGAAATTTTACTCATTTATATTCAAACCACTTAACAACCAACAACTTTATTACTGGAAAAAGTTTCCGACTCGAAAAAATCACGTATCTAAATCATTTCAACTACCGGATTTGGGAACTTCACTTTCGGAGATTTTCATAAAATATGATCTGTGATTTTAACGATTGAACGTTGATCGCTTAATAAGTGCAATTCATCCTGCTTTAATTGGTTGCTCTTCTATTTCCCCAGATCTGTCATTCATCCTTTACTCTTTAGCCACCTTAATATTGTTTCGTATTTTCTGGTTAATTCTTTTGTAAAAATAAGTGCTCTGGTTTCCATATTTCTTTCTTACATCCATCAGATTTAATATTTCTTGTGTTATTCATTCCTATCGGGGCGTTTTGAAAATTTCTTCAAGGGTTTCCATTACAAATTCTGTGAAAAATTTCCATTGCTCGTCCACATTTAAGTTACTGAAGTTTCATTACTAAGTTGTAATTATTTTTACCTGTTCATTCACGTGATCCTACCTTAGGCCTTCCAAATTTTAATGTTCACCAGGTGGGTTTGAAATATTTTTAAGCTGATTCTGACATTAATTACTTGCAAGTTGTGGACAGAGCAAACATCAGCTGCAGAATACGTTTTCACACATTTATCACAGTTTGTATAGCGCGTGTTTACCATAGTAGAGTCAATCTGGTTTTTGACTATATTGACAGATTTTTCCTAAAGAAATCGCCATGCGTACAAACGTTTGGGTGGTAAAGTTTTGTAGAATGACAGCTGGGGTTCCTGGCAGCATTCTTGGCATTCTAAATATATATATCTCCTCCATAATTTTTCTGATTCTCTGGCTCAGTCCATGTCGTCTACTATCTAAACAAGTTCCCTTGCCAAGTTTTGCGTTGAAATCGACAAGTACAATGCTTATGTATTCATTTTTGTGTAGCTATATTCCTCTTATATCTGACGTTAAACTCCTCCAATTTGTTTTGAGTGAAATCCGACGTTGGCGCATAAACTTGTATGATATTTAGGTAGATTTACTTACAGTGCATTTTTATCAGCATCACTCGAACTGGCTGTCAAGCTTTGATATTATTATGGCTACACTTGTTTTTTATTTCTGAATAATATTTTATGAGATTGTTGCATTATGTCTTACCACTTCCAGTCCACCTTGTTTCTTAAGAACCGCATATCATTTCTCTCTTTCTCTCTCATTACATTCGCTAAATGGCTAATATTAAGCACGAAACTTATATTCCAAGTTGCAATTTGGTTTATGTGTTTAAGGCGTTTCCACCTGAGGATTCCTCATACCCCTGCTTCAGTTAAGGAGCGCACTAGGGGCTGTTATATCTTGTTGTGTTAGCATAATGATTATACAAGAGATATCTTGTATACCTTAACAGAAGAAGTGAAATTTGCCTTCATTGCCCATTACGCGGCATTGTTTGAAGAGGATGGAATAAACCGACCTGCGTGTATTTACCGAGACTATGGGACAACCTTTAAGGAAGCGTTTGGAACAAAAGAGTATGCAACTGTGCTTAGTAACAACTTGACTTATATCGCTTTTGAAATAACCGATTCATATTACCAACGTTTCAATTGAAGCAATTTTAGGTTTCGCGCTACTATTGGGTTTTTCGATTATATTGAAGTATATTTTATTTCCAATTTATCACGTGATCCATAAAAATTTTTACCACGCCAAGAAGCCTGTAGTAATTCAACATGCTACCATGAGTGGTAAAAAACAATTTTCGGTTGTTTTCCTTTAAATACCTATTTCTTGAAAAAATCGAAAGAAATTGAACAGGCGAAGCTCCATCAGTTTGAAGCACGGGCAAAGTTAGCATGGCATAATTATCCAAATAAAATCTCTTTAAGATATTTTGATGACTGTTGGTGGCCCTCGCGGGTCCGATCCCATTAGTTTTTGACGAGCGAATAAACGCATCGCATAAACGCTATCAGGAGAGGCATCGCAGAGCAAACGTTGCGTAAATCACGAGGGAGATAGAGAAAGGTAACAGCAAGCAGTAAAACATCCCCTTAGCGGATAGGCCTCGAAATTGAATTGTTCATTTAGATTCCGGAAGGCTCGCGCCCATAAAACCTCCGAGTATTCAACATTTTGGCGCCTTTCCAATACTAAAGGCTCGGCCCGGCCTACAAGCAATAAAAGGGTGCTTGTTCCTTTTTTAAACTGACGTTGAAAAATAAATAACGATACGGTTTACGGAGGGCGGGACGTATACGAGGAGTATTCGTGACTGTATTCCGGGGGAAGCTGATTAAATATTGCCGTTTGAGCATTATTTAACATAAATCATAGAATCAGAAACATAAAATAGTTCTAAAGGCAATTCTTAGAATGCGATTATTCGAAAATAAAGTTGAAACAGAAAAGTTGAGTGTTGAAAACTGGATCTTAGATTATTTTTAAGGTATCTACTATGTTGTGCTGAAATTTGTTCAAAGGAAAGGAACTTGAAAAGCACTAAATAGGATAGAAAAGGGAAAGAAAGATATTCATGGTTGATAGTAGACTCACATATGGAAAACATTTTGGCAATATGTTATTCCTGCCCAAAAAAAGCTCTCAAAAATATGGACGGCCCAAAACTCATGGAATTTGTGTCAATACCAAACATTTAGCACTCTAACACTAGCACCATTGTTCACTCTAAATTCATTGCAATGACTAATATTTTAACATGCTAAATAAGGTCTATCATTCATGATGTCATTATTAGACAGGAAAATAACTTCTGCCTGACCACCGAAAAAAGAAATAGTTCCAACTGGTACCAAAGCTGATCAGTTTCCCAATAAATAAATAATATCATCAAACAATGGATCATATTTGAGCACTGCAAAGGTTTTCATTCAATTGAAGAATATTTCACACTACGGACATGTTCTTCTGGTTTCATTTTATGTTACTTATTACTCTCAACGGATCAATTGGATTATGTAAGTTCACGCTTTCCTTAACATCAATCCACTAATTCCTATACGCTTTTACATTGTCGTCAGAGAATTTCTCCGGGACGTCCAATTTAGTGTCATCGCGAGTACATGATAAAATGAGGCATTTCGTTTTTAAAGTCGACATAATTGCGTCTTCTTTGAAATCGTAAAAGGAGCTCTTGCGAAATTTCTTAGCAGGACTTTGACAAAAAGTAATTTTATTTCGCCTCGTAAAGTAGCTCTCCTTCTCGTCTCGTTACGCGGCATAGTAATTACTTTGAGATCCGTACTAACTCCATTCGTCGCTCTTCCTTTTAATCCCTTTGCCGTTGTCACAGTGACGACGACACGTAAATTAAATGCTATTCGGGGCAAGAAAAATATGAGTTGTAGTATAGTAAGGCAATTAGATTTTTGTTTTATTCAATTTTTAACACTGAAAGGGAGATGACAGAAAAAGGATGAAGCGGCCCATTGAGGCATAATCCGGAGGGAAAGGTGTACAAACTTTCCTTTTTCCTATTGTGGTGGGAAAGTGATACAGGTTGGTGTGAATATTATATATTACTTGTATTTCTTTCTCTCTCTGTCTCTTTCGCTTTCTCTCGGTGTTACCGACTGCATCTGAATTGTTCAGGCAAGATTTATACCTTCATATATCTCGAAGAATTTGCATAAAACGTGCGGAACTCAGGCCGACTATATTATATTACTGGAAGTTCTATTTAGTGTGTATGTTTATATACCAAGCAGTTTCCTGAACCAGGTTTGATATGTAAATTCTATTGCTTGTTTCGGAAGACGGAGATACTGTCAATAAAACTTAAATAACAAATATACTTTACTCGTTTTATATAAAAATTTATATATTCACCGAAAATCTGAAAATCGGCAAACTTTTATGTAAAAAAGATCCACACATTTTCGCGATAAACTAAAAATTAAGCTGTACATGTTTCCATTTACTGTGAAACTGATTTTAAAAGGATATTTTATGAAATCTGGTGTTGAATGAAGTTACAATGTTTCTAAGAAAATTTTCACGTTTGCAATCGGTCTATGATATTTACAGAGAAATTTACAAAATTGAAAATTGAAATTGTTTGTTTAAAGTGTAGTTTGAGGCGCTCTTAAATAAATTCTGACACAACTAAAGAAGTCAAACTTATGACAATTATAAAGAGCCAATAACATTTCGAAAGCAATCACAGTTGTCTTAAGAAAAACATAATAATAAAAAGTTGAGTAACTTCCATGCTACTCGCTACGATTGTAGTGATCCTATGACAATTTTAAAGAAATTAATAAGAGCTTATAGACAGTATTATGCTTACAAGCTTGACTTTATAACGTTTTTAAAGCAGTTCTAATATATTTATAGAAGGAGAAGAAATTAATTAAAAGAAATTATGACCACAGAAAAGAAAATACCTTTGCTTAATCACTGGTAAATACTGGAAAATCTTAACTGGAAGACCGCTTTAGGATTTTAATGAGAACGATATATTTGTTACTGAGAAATTGTGTCCACCGACTTCGCAAATAGAGTTTTAAGAAAAAAGCTATTAAAAATAACATACATCCCTAATGGCGTATTATTGTTTTCTCATTTCATTTGGAGCATTTCACAAAACTAGGTAGTGTTTTTTCTTTACAAAACAAAATCTATAACCTCATACTGATGAGTAGCGTGCCGCGGTAATTTCTCATGTTGGTCTTTCAATTTTTTCGTACCTATACTGGTGGAAGATCGCACTCATCCCTGCTGTTTTAGGATAAAATTTTAGTTCCCTTTTTTGTTGCCCATATTTTTGCTTACTGATGCTAATTCATGAATAATTGATTTTCGGCTGCGTTTTGCAAAAAAGTAGAAATTCGCGAAGTACAAGTACAACTTCAGATAAACTTCTCGGCAATGTTAAATCAAGGTGATTGGAAAATATTTATAAAGGGCCACTCCTAGAAAACGAGCGAAAAAAAGAGAGGTAGCACCTAAACAACTACCTTGATTTTCCTGCAACGCTATCGTCCGGTAGAATTTAATGAGGGGAATTTCAAAAGGCTCTTCTCCAAGAGTATCTCTATAATTGTGTTAAAATTTTGGAAAAATATTTATATGTTGCACCATTATATAATTTTCTTTTAAAAATGGAAATTTCAAAACCTATGTAGCCCCTTAATGAACTGACAAAACATTTGTTTTAAGACAAGCACAATTTTAACAATGTTAAAGATCTAATGACACTAAGAGAAATGGCAATTATTTTGAGTAAAGAATTCTGACGCTTCGAAGGAAGTTAGGGAAGTTCTGTTCAACTTGATACAATTATACTACTCTGATAACACTTTCAAAGAAGCTATAACTACGTGAAAGAAAATATAATATTTGAAGTGTGTATAGAAGCTTCTAAGAAACTTAAGACGATTGTAAAGAACTGTTTACATTCTAATTTCAATTGCAATTACCTTATGAAAAATATAACATTTGAGAGAAGAAAGTTCAGAAAGTTCTATACTAAATGCTATCGTTCTAATGCACCTGTCACATTTTAGAGAAGGTGAAAATAGCTTAAAGTAAATTTAACATTTGATGTGCAACTTGATAGATTTTTAAGGTAGTTCTAATACTTTTTAAAGATCTAGGGAAGCTCCAATGAATTTATAACAGAGTATTGTTTACATTTTAAAATATGTTGAAGAAAACATAATATTAGAAATAAGAAGTTCTGATGCGTTTTAGGAAATTGGGATGTGGTTTTTAGACTACTCGTTACCGAAGAAACGACTCCGTAAAAAATGCTATTTCAAAAATTATGTGAAATTTATGTTTCTAAAGCAGTCGTAAATGTGATAAATACATGTATAATATAGGGATAAAATTTGAATTACAACTGACACTCCTAAAGTCGCTCCGACGCTGTGAGAGAAATTAGGCAGTATTAAAAAATGTGTTACAATTTTGATGAAGGTAGCAGTGAAGTTCATGTTTCTAAGAAACTTCTTCAGAGGAATAATTTTAATGAACTCATGACATTATAGTACTAAAGGCGTTAAAGAACGCGGAGTTAGAAATTTGTATATGATGTATTATGTAACTTTTCATGTAATTCATGTTAATGAACGCTTTAGTGCCCTAAGACGGTCCTACATGTTCTTTAGAGTATTTTCCTCTTCAACCACAGCTGTTTAACTTGCGTAAATCAAGGTTGGATATTTGTGAATGTATCTTACTTTTCATATATAAAAAATTATGTTGCAATGTGTGTTGTGTTTTATATGTATCACAGACCCTCGCTGCACGATTCTTGATAAATACAAATTCTAGATTCGTCACTGAAATTATTTTTGACTCTTTGTGGCACGATTTGCACGTTTTTCTGGACATTAAGAAGACATTTCTGATCGCAACGCGGCCAGGATAAATTTCCGAGTTTATGGGTGCATAAATCGGCGTGTTTCCGTGCTAAACCGCGATCGCTCACCGGAGCGAATCTAATCACGCAAAGTAAGGTTTTCGGGTGAGAAAGGTCGAGAGGAATTAGTTAATTTGTTTGGCTGATTCTGGGATCGTGTGTATCGTTTTTGTTAGCATGACGATTGAATTTTTTTTATAATTCGTTATAGAAATACGAACGTTTTTTTAGTACAAGGTCGCGTGTATCCAGAAGGTTTTCTGGAGGCACGGTAGGCAATGAATTGCGATGGCAGTAAAGTTAGGTATAGGCGTGAGGCCAAACCAAACCCACAAACGATAACAAAATTAGTTCGGTAGGTATAAGTGCATATACAGGTGAATTTAGACATGAAAAATTTGACGCATAAATCGTCAACAGCTGATGCGCATATAAGGGGCTTATGACAAGAATATGTTCTCTCATGTATTCCATTTGCCGATAACAATTTCATTCTTATGGTCCAAATCGTTAGGATATTATCCTGGCACCGGCAAATAGCTAGAGTATGTGGCCAAAATCCCCCATTCGACAGGAAGCAAGAAGACAACGTATCTAATTACTTCATATCATGTTCACCTTATATATAAAACATTTCGAAATTTTCTCTTCAAGTTACTTTTGGGCACGTAACACCCCAGGGTTGTAAGTTGGATTTTAAAAAGATTCAGCCCCTTCGAGCCGATGACATTCTTGTTATATTCACGAAGCTATTGAGTAAAAATGGCTTGACCCTATTGAGCACCTTCGCCATAACAACCAACAACCAAACTTTAGCAAGATTTCTGAAGTCGCAGTGGCGATCGACCGAATATTTTCTGTTTTGAAATTGACATTTTTGTATCAGTTATTTAGCTGAAATCACACTTTCTGGAAAATTACTAGAATGACAGGCTTAGACATTTGAAATTGGACAAATTCTTGAAAAACTAGAATTCATCAGGTATTTCGGAAAATAATTCAATTTCATATTAGCCAAGGATTAGTTATTTAGTTAATATCACAGATTCTGGGAAATTTGCAAGAACACTAGTTTCATAAATAAAACTGAAATTCATATTTCTGGATAACCAACTGAAACTTACGTGCCTTTTGGGCAATGTTTTGAAATTGAAAACAAATTAAAATTTATGGGTCCTTTTCTTGTCTAAAAATTTCAGAAAATTGATAGGAACAAAATTCTTTGAATTTCTGAAGCAATGACTAGAATATACCAGCATTTCCTCAAAAAAAAAAGAATTAATGCCAAAGTCACATTTTCAATAGAAAATAGCTAAACGAATCGACATGGATTCAGTAGAGTTTTGGAAAGTCTACACCGTTCAGTTTGAAAGACATCTAAAGATTATATTTATGATTAACACATGGATTTCTTCTTGGGAAATTGACATATAATTTTGAGATGAGATTTTGACATGACATTTTTGAAAAATAGATGGAGCAAAATTTGAATTAATAGACTTTTATATAAAGTTCTCGTTTTAAAAGGCAATGTAAACGTCCTTCGGCTTACATGTTTCATAAGAAATATTATTCCCGGTTAATCAGAAGCCTAAGGGAACCATAGAGAACAACTTATTTAAGTGGTAGCAGGGGACCGCGAAGAAACACTTTACGACCAGTATTTCTCATTACGACAACTACTCCTAAACTAAAGCATAACATGGAATTTTTTCTAAATAAATTTTCCTATTTGCTTTCATATCGCTCCGTAAAACCTAATATTTAACATTTGCCCTTCTGGAACAAGTAGCTTCCATAAAAAATACAACCCAAAGGCAAATTTACATACACATCCCATTAGTCCACACGATAAATGTGAAAAAGTTCTCGAGTAGCTTATCATTTACGGTTACAAGAATATATAAGCAGTTTACAAGGAGTTGAGAAAGCTTACCAAACATTATTGTCTGGAATGATGGTCGTAAATCTGCTGGAATTCCCCAGTTTTTTGTATTTATGAGATCCTCGGTGAAATGGAGTACGTCTCGAGATATACACTACGTATGGATTTGAAATAATACAGGGATCAGATTTCCTCAAAAGCGAAACTTCGGGCCAGAATGGGCTGGTTTGTTATTCTTCTGTGCACATCGAGAGGAAATCTCGTCGTGGAAAATATGACAAGTAATCTCGGAATACGTGTGTGTGCATGATTGAAACAAACGAGGCTGTAAAAGTATTCACACGTTGGTCTAATTTAACTGAAACATCTGGTCAGAATTAATTAACATACCTACCAGAAGTGTGCCAACAAAATTAACTTTTTCTGAATAATAATTTGGGATAAAGCAACAATACTTCATAGAACTGTACTCGTGCGCACTTACTTAGTACCTACTATTTGAGTTGCATTCTTGATAACTTTGAATGCGTTAATAACTGGATTACTCAAATTTTAAATACCTGACTAATTAATATGAGTATACTGTAACTATTCTGTAGTAGTAACTTAATCTATTTAATTAACCAACCTGATTGAAACAAGTATTACTTTCTTATTAAAACAAGAAGTTAAAATAGAGTTAAGATTTCGTAGTGGCTATTGGAAATATGTGCATATTTGAGTTCTCCTTGGTTTAATTTGGATTTTAACAATTTGAGTTATATAATGGGATTAAAATTTTAAATTATTTTACCGTACACAATGTCAATAAGTGAAACAGTTTTCGTGTAATCCTTTAATTTTCTGTATTCGTTAAACATTAACGAGTGAAGACAATTCTATGTTCACTCCTAATAATTTTTTTGTTAATTCAACTAAATGGTATTTGTTAATTAAAATCCTCTTAATTGTTGTTACAGGAAATTACATAAAGAATTATTTCATGTTTATTTACTAATAATGAAGATTCAGATTGAATGCCACCAACTTAAATTTAAACGATTAAAAGTAAAAAATATTTAAGAAAATCTGTGTCCATTCCAGAGATTTAATACCACAAGACTTTCAATTACCTAAGGCCTATTTCCGTTTTTATATTTCCCTTTGCCATAAACATTTTACAATGTCTATTTTGCTGGATTTACTATATAAGATGTCACAGAATAATGCAGACGGAAGTAATAATTATGTCTTACCTGCCCTAGTAGGCTCTAAAACAGATCGTTACCGAGTCTAGATTTATTGCATTCGCATTGGCAGTTCTTTATTGCATAGTGACGACGTGGTCAAGTCATGTTTTGCCATAAAGCGAAATGTGGGTTTTATTGGCGATCCATCGTAAAGGTTCGCACTAATGGCAGACAAAAGGGAAGAAATACGAATCGAGCAAGCGTGAAATAAATTGGTCATAGAATGAGTACAATGTATCTATAGTTGGGGTGTAGGAGAAATGGCCCGTAATTTTTACCAATAAAACGGGAAGTTTATTGAAACGCTAACGAGGCATTCCGACTGGAAAGGTTGGGTTTAACGAGCGTTTAACTCTTCTGCTCTTTAAGTTTCCTCTGCATATCAGTAGTGAACCATTAATTATAGAATAAAATGTCAGTTCATCGAATTTAAATCAAAAGCGCACTTCTAAAATGTATTGTTAAATTGTTGGGATTTGCACTGAAACCAGAAGTTCGGAAAAAAAAACAGTAATCATTATATGAAAAATATAATTTGAGAAAAGATAATTTGAGAAAGGCGCATGCGTAATAAAGACACTCCTGTTTTGATAAATTCAGTGGCTTGTTTTTTCTCTGATATGTTCAATAATAGATAAGATTTTGTATAATCTCATTTTCTACCACACAACTTTTACACGTCCGTTTAGTAATATTTCTTCCTGTATCTCAAAACTTAAACAATTTTGGGGTACATCTTTTACTATAATTTCTGCATTTTTTCGGCCACAAACCGTTAAAGTTTACGAGGATGATTATTTAACGCGCTCTATATCTTAATTTACAAAGCCCTATAAGACACTAATAAAAAACTTCTAATATCGCTCATTTTAACGGGTTTGACGTCAACATCAGCTTTATTTTCATTTTAAACAATCCTTATCCCTTTCAATAAGTTATGGGGAGTATTAAAAAAAATTTCGACATTTTGCCATTCCTATAGTTTTTTGCATGTATTTTGGAAAAAAATCACTTTGCACTTTAAAAATTAACATTCCGATAGCAAATCTAATTATCTAAATGGAACCCCTTAACAAGTACATCTTAAAAATGCATAATTATAAAGCTATGCAGAGAAAGATAAAATGAATCAAATTCACCTCGTTTTTAAAAAGGCAAGCCGAAATTTAGTAGCACTTTGAAAGCTTTTCATATTTTAGTATCAAAAAACATATTTAATCATAACATTGCTCTAACACTATTGCTATTTTCAAAAATAGTACAGTCAACAACCTATGTATTATTGAAATTAATTTTAATGGTAATGAAAAAATGGATTTTTATTTCAAAAATTTAATGACGTGGGCCTCAAAAGCTAGGGGATTTTGGACACATGTGACCATGAATTTTCTGCATATTTAGGGCCATACCTCCAATATTGTGATATACTTCTTTATTAGTACCAAGTATACTTGTTCACAATCGAATTCTGTTTCAATCCATCACAGTTCGGTAACGCTTTCCATCACAACAACACTGTCACTCATCATCCAATTTCATCATTAGATATGCTGTAAGCAGGTCTTGTTTATAGCTACATCACCTATAAGTATTACATTATCTACAGGATAATCATGTTGTAAAATGGTGAATGCAACGGACTAAGACAGGTATTATGAACGAACATTTTTCAAATGGTTCAGCAACTCAGCTGTAAAGTTTAAAACTTTGATATTTCATTGCTATACCAAGTTCATTAAGTGACAAAACTGCTTAATTATTTAAAACTGGTAGACGGCGTGGCCTTATTAATATGGTATATTCGTGTATAATAAAATAGTACAATAAAACCTGAAATATGCGAACCAAATCTGACGATTTTACATTCCCCACTGGAGGATACACAGGCCAATCAGGCACAACCCAGGAAAACAGTAATCGAAACGGATCTTCCCCGAGGAGGTCTCCTCGACGCTCCTCTCTATCGTTTTATTCTCGAATTTGATCTCGAACATGATTTCCGCGGCGCAGAGCCCCTCGTATTCGGTCGAGCAGGCCGTGCCGCGGGGACAGCTGGAGCAGGGCTCCCCTACTTTGTAGACGGCGTGACCGGGGATGTTCCCCGTCGGTCCGTAATTGCATACGAAATGTTCCCTAAAGGTCACGTCCGGGCCATCGGCCGTCTGTAACGCCACTCGGGCACAACCCAGCAAGTAGGTTTCGGCCCAGGCCAGCTGGGTGTACTGCGACAGAGCGTCGGTCTGGCTGGAATGAAAAATGTTGGGTTGAGGGGAACTTCCAGGGAGGTTCTCCTCGGAAGGTCGGCAGAGGTGGAGTGGCACTTTAGGAGGAATGATATGTTGAATTTGTTATTGGATTGTTGCTGGTAATAGTGATTGACACAACTGCGCTTTGTTCGTTATCGTAAATGGGCCCGAATACGTAATAACTTAAAAATACAATAGGTGGGGAGCATTTCATGGAGTGCTTCAAGAAAAGTTATTTAGTGTCGTAGAGGAAATTGGTGAGCTTATCCGATGTCTGATTGTGGAGTGAGACGTAGCTACTATATATCCAAACAATTCTCATCTTTCACCCGATCAACACGTAAAACTGATCCACTAGTAATGTCATTCCTAAACAAAGACACCATTTAAGAAGAATAGAATCCTCTAGATCAGCACTAGGAAAGACTACAAGTACAGATATGCGAGGCTACACAACGGGATAAGAAGCGTTGGGAGACTAGCATCCATTCATATGGTTTATCAACGTTACAATTTAGTAATACAATTATTAGTGTGTATTAAATATAATAAGCCTTGAATACCCAACCGGCGCAGTCGATATCTCACAAGAGACATCGACAACTTACTGTAAGACAACGACAACGTGGATAAGTATTACCCCATCAGTAGTGGTACCATACAGAAGACAGGAAGAAAGATGGTAACGAAGTAGTGAAAAGTGTCGCGATATTTCTAATATAAGTGGCAAAAATACATGAAACAATTATTAGATATCCTGCTAAGATTTAGATAACACAGTAAAGATTCTTGAAAAATTGTTTAATGACGTCTCTAGTCCACAACCACAAAGAACAAGGGCGTCCTTCAATCATAAAAATTGACAATCATTTAACACAATTGCACAACTAAAACCACAATACCCAATCTGTGTCCCAGAATATAATCGATCCCTACGTTTAGCACTGGTAAATATATAGTGCACAACCGACTGGGAACATTTAAAAAAAGATATTAATATTATTAAATTTTACATTTGCATAACAAAGGGGTAAAACTAAATATTTTAGAAATTATGGAAATGGATTGAAGAAAAATTCTTATCTTATCTCTTATAATGAACTACTCATTTTTCTGGGGGGTCGTCAGTTGTACCTCGGAGGGTACGAAACCGATAAGCCTATCCTACAGTTCTACTACAAAGGTAGTGCGAGGGGATTAACGGCTTAGAGTCGTTAAAATATTATATGCCCCCTGAATTTATCCCCCCAGGCACAAGTCTGAAATATTTGAAAAACATAGAAGTAAAAACCATATTAAGTGAAAAAGGTGTTAGGGTAGGTTTAGTTATGTTAAAATAATTAAACTAATGAAATGTTTTCCCTGATTGCATGTCATTTCTCATTATACTTATATGTTAATCCTATTCCAGAGAAATTGGTGGTTAAACAATTGGATACTGCTATAATTCGACTGTAATAATTAAGTGGTTGATGGTGGTACAATTGTAGGGTGGGATTAAAGTCACCTCGAAGGTTCAGGAGATTTTCTCAGGCATCCGAGGTACAACAAACCAGTCCCCCATGTCCCCCCATGTCACTGCTAATGATCTAGTTAGAGTTAGAACTAGTTAAATCATGCATCAATAGCTTTTACCAAAATTCCATGTGCAATAAAGTAAAGGTCTGCCAGTTTTATAACCCAATTATTGGTAATTGTAGAACGTAACGGTAGATTAACGTTTTAAGGCTTTTGTGTACATATAATATTTTGCGCAAGGACTTAATATTTTAACTACTAATACTTCTAATATCGTATACTGAAACACCTATACACTGGAACGGTTTGCACGTAGCGACACAATTCGCGGATAGTTCACTACATCGCTGCATAAAGAAGATACGGGTGGCGAGGATCGAAGGAATGCATACAAAACGAAAGGGTGGTGTCAGCTTTTGTGTTGCCCGGCACGGTACGTTGCATTACTAACAGAAAATCATCGGGTGGCTCTGTCCGCATTATGCGTCTCTTGTTTCCAAGAAGTTTACAGTGTATGACTTCATTTTGCTGCGTTCTCAGTATATCATACTTTCGAGAAAAATAGATTTTCTTGAGAAAACAATCTCGAGTCGTTACAGTCCTAATAACTACAATCACTCGATACGGAAATTTATCATTATCATTCGAAAATTGTCTGTTTCGTTCACTCCAACAAAAAATGCCCCTCCAGCCTGCTCTCACCCCTCCAAGAAACTTGACCGTTCTTACGTCAAATGGAAATTCTCTATCACCGTCCTGTTTGCCAACTCGACGTAATCGTACCAGTCGATCACGAATTTTAGATCGTTGTTGATGGCGTAACTACCCCTGGCGATGTTCTGACCTACGGGGAATCTCCTGACATCCCTGCACAAGTCGTGTGCGAAGATACACTGCCTGACCCAACGTCTCGCCAGCAGATCGAGCTCCTCGTCCCAACTCACCGACCTCATATTCGACGCCTTCGCCTGTGGCCCGGGGTTGCCCCTCGACTCGTTCCCGACGGCGATCCTGCTCCTCATCGTGTTGTGGGCGTCGACTATCAGCGCCTTCTCCTCGGGCGAGAATTCCATCTCGATGAAACCGTTGCAGTTCGGCCCCGGCACGTCGGACTTGTATCTGCAGAAGGTGTGCTTGCCGCAGATCTTCCTCGCCGATCTATCGGTCAATTTTAGACAACATATGTCGCAAAAGGAGTCGGCAGGGACGTCGCTGGAGATCGTGTTGTTCCTCAGCCAGACCTTCGAGCTGTTCTTGGTCAAAAATGATTCTACCTTCTTCAAAGACATGCACGTCGTGTACGGGATAAAAACGAGGTAAAGAAACCGGTACATACCAATAGGGGTACGTTTTGACAGTTGTGACGTGGCGATCGCACGAATCCAGCCGTAGGCGTTTAGTCATGTGAATTGAAATGTGACGAAAATCGGAACATCCCATTGGACCAAACTGATTCGTTATATTCGAATTGTACCTGATTTCTTTACAAACGTCAAACGCTTTGAATATTGACAACAAGCACATGGATATGTCGAGGTATCACCTGCTATCTGAATGATGGTTAAACAAAAAGACGAATAGGAGTTGCTAGTCAGTTGCATTACATTGGAGCCACAGAGTTCATGTTGAATGACAAATGATGACAACTTGACAGATTACAAAATGTCGTCGTGACAAACGTGACAATTGTGGAAATGTCTAAAGTTATAGAGCATCGTTAGAAATTGTAGGAACCCTTGATTTTACGTCGAGTGCCGTTTCTATTATTTGCTATTTAAAAATCCTGAAACTGTAACAGATGTCATTACAGAATGGAATATTTACATTATCAGTACTTAAATGTAAAAATATATTAAACTAGCTGACCCGGCGAACTTCGTATCGCCTAACAGTCGATTCTTTATTTTTTTATTTTTTTAAGTTAATAAGTCAACAATTACATTATGTCAAAAATTAAAAATTATAAAACTCACAAAATTCTTTTAATAGTCACTAAAAAATCACAATGAAAATCACAATTTCAGATTTCTTATTATGATACCTACTTATTATATTTGATTTTATTTTTACTTATTCTAAATCAAGTTTCATTTTTATTGTAGTACTTTATGGTACACGATATTTTTTGTTTGATTGAAAAAATGTATTGTAAAAAAGTATATGGGCTATTATAATTATGATTAATTAACATACAACTGCAAATACTATTACAAACCTTAAAAGTTGGCATAAAATTTTCCCGAACTACTTTTAATGCTCCAAATGAAATCATTTGAAAGCAGTCGTTATATTGTTGAATATTCTTTAAAAAGTGTATTGAATCTGTTCCTATTCCTAAAACTAATGAGTACAATGGCTCTGGAGGTGGAAGCAATGGTATCAATTTCACCTTTCCATTTGCGCAACACAATCCATTGGCTTCATTTTTGTATTTCAATGCCTTACAATATTGGCAAACTGAGTCCATAGGTCCAATAGCAACACAGTTGTAGGCACTGTAATCAATTGACATATCGTAACAGAAAGCAGCTCGATTCAAACTTGCACCATTATTAGTCGAATGTCGCGCTTCACGTATCTGTCTTAAGCGAATTCTTTCACGTTCATTGCGATCTTCACGTTCCTGGGCAGTACGATTAGATTGATAATGCATTTGATTTGTTGCATTTCGGGTTCTCCTGCCTAAATTTGTCCGCCGCCTTATAGGAGGCATATTTAGTAAGTCACAAACACACAAACCTTTTTTAATTTTATAGAAATTTGTGTATTTTAGGTTTAGTAATATTATAGATGCACAGCAAAGAGATATTTACATTTCAAGTGACATTTTACCACAGACAATTTACATTTTACCATAGACAATTTGTTTCTGATTAAAAAAATAAATATTGACAAATATTGACATTAATATTTATACGATACTAACGTCACTCAATTGTTTTGCCTTCCCGGAACCTCTCCACTAACACAAACTTTATCGTATGGTATTAAAGTTCAAATTGACTTTTAAGTATTATCACAAATCTTTTGTATGGGAGTATAGAAAAGTGTTGTTTTTAGACTTTATCAGGAAATTAAAAATTATTTTTTTTTTTAGTATTTTTAAAGTTCAAATTGACTTTTAAGTATTATCACAAATCTTTTGTATGGGAGTATAGAAAATTGTTGTTTTTAGACTTTAAATTTTTTTTTCTTTTTTTTTAGAATTTTTCTCTCCGTAAGAACCATCCTCGTACTTCAAGGAGTATTTTAAAAAAAGAACTAGCGAAATCGGTCCAACCGTTCTCGAGTTTTGCGCTTAGCAACACATTCAGCGACTCATTTTTATATAATAGAATAAATGTCTCGATTAAATGTATCGCGGCCTGTCAAATTATACAATAATTCGTAATTCATTTAATTTCGACCTGATATAAAAATGTTGTAAAACTTCTTTGTAGATCTAAAAACGGGCAAATTTTCACCTTGGGCCACTTGGAATTTTTACAAAAGCTATTGATGACTGGAAAGTATATGAAATAACTAGTTCGAAAACATCAATAATAATTTGAGGAAATGATCCTTTGAAAAGTTATAGCCTTTTGAAAATGTGACTTTCCATAAAGGGTTAACAGCGTGAAAATTAAAAACTCTGCAAAAAATCACTACTGATCAATAGAAACCGTAGAAAACGATGTGCGTATTTAATTTTTGCCTTTCCTTTTACTCTTTCAGAAAAAATATTTTTCTTCTAATCTCACTTTTACAAAATGGCTAGGGCGCGAAAACCGCGCCGTTTATAATCGTTTTTTCACTTATTTCTCCACACACTTTTCACGAAATTTGAATATCTCTGTAAAGTTCAATAATCAAACTTTACTTTTATCGCTTAACCGATAAGAAAAACATTGCCGAAACTTCTAACATTAAATTCTTTTTCTCGAAAACTAGTGGTTTCTTCAAGTTAAAATTATTTTTTCAAGCACCCTAATACGTCCCTTTTTACGAAAAAATTGCCATTTTTGAGATCGGAATGACTTAAGAAAAATTTTTACCTAAAAAGTTTCTATAACTTTTATATTTAATATTTTTTTTAAATAACCTACGCAAGACAAGGTATTTGTTAATTGTGAATTCAATGTTGCAATGCAATTTTTTTTTTCTATATTTGATTGTATTCGTATTTGATTTTAAAACTATGCTTGTTTAAATCTCATAATGTTGTATAAAAATATTAACTTTTATATTCAATGAGTTGTGAAAATTTTCTTTAATTGCTTGGGACTGACTTACGATATGCAAATTTTTTGTTAATATTACTTTTGCCTGTTATAAATCGTTATATAGAAGAGTTTTAATCTTTCAAAACAAATTTCTGAACTGAGTTATTATTAGTTATAGCACATACGTTCTACTGGTTATACATTTCCTCACTTATCAGCGCCTGATGCTTCGTGCTTGAAAGGAAAAGATTGACGACCTTAATAAATTAGCCATATAATGGTGATATTAACTCGTGACAGTGTGTGTTTCAAAGAGAGTAGCTGGTGATTATGACAAAGTGCCTTTATTATATTTTAAAACATCTCTTGTAGTTGGTCGTTAGTATTATACCTATAATTGTTTATAGGCTAATTAACTTACCCACTTTTTTAGTGGTAATTAATTTTCGGTCATGATACCATCTAAATTTAATTAATCATATTGTACACAACACAACATTGCATCTTGTTTTGATATATTTTTTTTTTGCTTCTGAACTTTTACTTTTTATACAACTTTTTGCTCGTATGTTCGAGACTTCTGCCTTCAAATATTTACTCGATTTAAATTTCACTTATAAGAATAAACACACTGGGAAACGGATCGGTTTTATTTGCCTGGGGAGTCTCATCGAAATTATTTAAGAAATTTTCCGAATTTTCCATGAATAAAAATTTTTTTAGTAAATTTGGGGGTAATATTTACAATTATTTCTGCTGGCTTCTCACTTTGTGGCTAACACTACTTTTCAAATGTGATGGAATGAGATATGAAAGCGATGGTTTTTTAATTTATTTTATATCTTCTTGCAGTTTATTGTTGGTAACGGCTGGACCGTAATTCCGTCCGATACCTGGGGAAACAGTCAGGGTTCGAAAAGGTCGCATCTACATAGAGGAGGTAGCGTCGCAATTCCGTCCGGGGTGAAGAGTGTGTGCGTTACGGTTGCGTCGCAATTCCGTCCGGGGTGTAAAGCCAAACCTAACCAACCTAACCAACCTAACCAAGCCAAAAATGCACTTGTGAACGCGTTGGTGGTCGACCTGTAAATACGCAATCTGGTTATTTTTACTAGCAGGTAAACAGCCCTTATCCGGGACGGAATTACGAACCACCGCCCGAGGCTCTCGGTGGACCCGGGACGGAATTGCGAATTTATATTTGTGGACCGTATTTAAGATCAGGTAATAAACTCCAACGGGACGGAATTACGAATCACCGTTGGTAACGCCCATATTATTGTTGCAGGTGCAGTGTGTAGTGACCTCATGGCGAGTACCTGGGCATAAGGATAGAAGCAGTTGCCATCATACCTATCGGTGATTATCAAATGGTTAGTTCTTTTTTGATTGTTAAACGAGGAAAGCTTAATTTTTCTTTTGTGTTCATCCATGTTCAGTGTTTTAAATAAAATTATTTTTATAATTCTTCAGGTGAGTATATTATTGTCAATGGCATAGAACTTCACATAAGACCATATATACATAAATAAGTTAGTAGCAACTGCTCACGAGTTAGGTTAGTTTTCGAGTGTTTTTTGTATTAAATTATTAATATTCTTAGTACACTGTTGTATACTTTTATATTTACATTTTTAGGTAAGTTTCCCAGTGGCAGTGAGTCAATGCGATTCCTCCTAAATCTAATACTAATCGTACCCTGGTAAGTGTTTTTAAATTTTTACAAAAGCACCTATTATTTTTGTTATGTAAATAACAAATGTTGTTATGTAATGTTTCTGGCCTTTATATTATTCGATTTTGCAACGACCGCAGTCGTTTTCGCGGCATTGGTGGACAACAATGCGTTTAAGATTTGTGTCTAAAATTTACTTCTGACAGACGGTTTTATTTTCACCATCTTATGATTTGATCATTACAATAAGCTGCGCCTTAGTTTATATAATTCGTTTGTAACGAACAAACTATAACAAATTTAAACGACATTACTCATCAATTTATTTAAAAGGTTATTATGTGTAACAACGGGGAATAAGTTACTATTGTCAAACTGTGTTTGTGAAGAAGAATTTAAGTCATTTTTGAAGTCGGTTACACTTTAAGGAAGTGACTGGACCAGTTAGTATGCAATTATTTTCAGTTCTAAATATAAAATTGGTGTGACACCATCTGGTACTAATTTCAGTAGAAAGGTAGTGCTATAACTATCCATTTTTGGGACTAGTTCCAAATAGAATATCTCACACTCTCCTTTTGAAAAACGGTTCAATTGAGCTAAATAGTACATTTCTTAGCTTTGTTTATCATATTACTGTTTTAAATAATTTTCATTTCCATAATGCTTTAATTAATTAATCATGTTCTTTAATTGTTTCCCCCTTCTATTCTGTTGGAGCCTTTGTAGATGTGATTGATACATTGTATCACGCTACTTTGAATCTGATATAGCCTATTCTTTCACTAATACGTTCAAAAGCTATGACGTTGTTGTGCCAAATCTGTGTCAACCTTTCTGACTTCAGCTGTAAAAATTACCACCTTGTCTATTATTTCGCTTCCAGCCCGGCTATCTTATTTATAGAATTGCCACAATGTCCATCTTTACTTGTTTTGGCTGTTGTAGTGCTTTCGTAAATGCTCCTGTTCAATACCAACTAGAATGTTCCACGTTCCAATAATCAAAGTAATAGTCCGCCGCGACTATCATTTTCCGTAGCTATTCGTATGTTCGTAACAGATTACTTTTTCGAGGGTAAGTTGTTAGAATAGTCTTAGAAAACTGTAATTTCTAACAAATTTAAAATATAGTAGAAAGTAGGCGTTGAGACAAACTATTTTTAAGATTAGTTTCAAATAGAATCTCTGATTGCTCCGTTTTGAAAAATAGCTATCTCAATTGATTTCAAACAACTTCAATAGTGTCTAAATTATAATCGGTATGATACGCTTTGATAGTAGTTTCAATTAAATGTTAGTTTTAAAATTGCTATTTTAAAGTAATTACTAAACAAGAGAGATTGCTATGTTTCGTATAAGCAAAGACTGGATCAGTTAGCTTCAAATTAAACTCGACAAAATTTAAAATTGAAGCGATACGAACTATTCCCAGTTTCAATAGAGTTAATGCTGTAAGTTACTATTTTAATACTTATTTTATGTAGTGTCTCTTGACGCTTTGTTTTGAAAAATTGCTATCTCAGTAGATTTAAAAAATTTGCGTTTTCTTCTAATTTAAGGTCGCTATATTTTGCTCTGGTCTTAGTTCCAATCAAATGTTAGTGATAACATACCCTTTCTAAGGTTAGTTTTAAATAATATATGAGTGTAGTTTGTCTGACAAAGACTAGATCAGTTCGTTTAACACGTCATTGATACGACCTGGTCATATTTTCAGTAGCAAGGTAGTGGTTACTGGGTAAAGGTATTGGGGAAAGGTACTGGGTTACAAAGATAAAAGTTACTAAGTAACTAGTTTTAAATTTCATTTCTACTAAGATCTTTAGAAAGCGCAGATCTTAAGAAATTACACTATTCACACATCAGCTGTCACCTACACTCTTCAGATTGTTAAATGATCATCCTATTCACACAATTGATCCTAAATAACTCTTAAGGATATGACATATAAATTAAACATGCCTTGCCACCCTACCGCTTAAAACCAAATCGTTAATTTCATTAGAACCCGGGGAAATGTATAAAAAATTCACTGCAAAATTTCAGGAAATTTCCAACAGTCAACACATTCTTAGACAATTTCCGTAAACGGCAAACTGATATAATAAAAGGGAAATAAGTAAACCTTGACCAAAACTCGAATGTGGGAAATAGAATGGTTTTTCAAATCTCATTTTCTGTTTATATGTTGTTGGTCAGGTTCCAAAATCAATTCACAATCGTGTTAGAGGATAGGCAGAGTATTAATTAAAAATCAAATGATTTATATTTTTAAGAGTCAACTATTTTATTGATACTAACAATAGACGCTTACGGATTAGGGCGGGTCATTAGTAATAAATTTGAAGTAATCCCGAATACACGTATTGATTTCGATGAAGTGCCACCCCGCATTTTGCTGCAGAATTGCTTTGACATAAAGTGGAAACATCTGCAAATGAAATTTTCGATGGTGAAATTAATTTACCTGAGGAAACATAGTCAAATTGAAAAATTGAGTAATTATTACATTTTCAATCCAATCAACAGTTAAATTATGTTGAATAATCAAAAATTAACCTTGTACTTTTCCGGAAATCCTCTGTTATTTGATCGAGGTCCTTTACACCAAGTACGATAATTTGCTATACTTAAATACCTTTCACTTAGAAATCACCGCTCTTACCTAGATGTACAAAGTGAAAGATAAACAATATCACTTCTGCGGGAACGTGTTAAGCCAAAGATTCTACTACGCCTTGCTGAGGTATCAAAACGCCCCTTGGAAACTTTGCTATAGAATTCAGTCATTAGTCAACACTATACAGGTCGGACAAAGCGGGCCCTGGCCGAGCGTCGTGTATTCAGAGATGCACGGCTCTCGCCTACCGACTAATAGGCGAAGTTTTCAATGGAAAAGTGCCTGGGAAGTATTTCAATTTGTTTTCGGCCCCGCGATGTCAGTGGTGCTCCCTATATAAATATTTGAATGTGTATGTATAGGTGGGTATTTGGTAGTTGGGTCCCAATTTCCGGATTTTCTGTTGTATAAAACTTCCATTGAAGGAGGCGGGGATATGCAGACAAAAGATAGATAGAGAGAATCAGATATAAATAGTTGAGTGCTTTCGTAATTTGAAAGAATTCAAAGAAAATAAACTCTTAATTAATTCAACTGATAAAAACTTGTTTTCCTGGAAGCGATTATTAGAAATTAATATCAGTGAACGTAATCAATTTAATTTCGGCATTAAAAATGTTATAATGAGATTATTAAAGGAGTTCTCGATTGCTTTGATGCGAAATAATTAATTCGGAACGAATCTTAAGAAAAGGGTCCCAAATTGAAACAAAATGGAGAGTTGTTAATTAATTAATACCTTTTAGTACGTGGTATTCGTTTATCCTAAAATGAGGAAGAATATCTTTCAAAATTTAATATGAGTCGTGTTGATGTTTTTTTGAAATTTATTAGGATTATATAATAAATGATGTTTATTAAAAAAAATCACTTCAATAATTGTCTTTTGTGCTTAATTGTAACTGTTCTCTACAATTACTTTATCTTTACTCAAAGGTTAGTTGAAAATTCAAGCAATTAAATAATTCAAAGAAAATGTTAACGTTTATACCCTAAATTTATATTTAATATTATATATTATTATTTTATCAATTGTAGCAATAATGTAGTGATATGTTTTTTATACCATGATTATAGAAACCAATAACGTGCATAATGAATGGAAATATTTATAGTTAAGAAGCAGTCGATTATATATCCTACCGTTTTGATCAATACCCTAATATATGTACTTACTTCTCGCCCGAAAAAAGGTCGATGATAAATTCACTCATTCCTACTTTCTCAAAGTCCAAGGGGGAAAATCTCTGTAAGATTTTCTTTAACAGATGTCCCTTTGTTCCAAATAGCCCTATATATAGTTACCCCTTCCTAACACGCAGTGATACATATATACCATAAATTATTCTCCGAGGGGTGGGCGACCAATCGAGAAAACTCCCGCTTAGCGCTTTAGATTATACCTTCGTATTACAATTTTTTTGTCTGAAAATGAGACCCCTTTACGTACATATTTTATGTTGGGATTAGAACAGAAAATGTTTTCGGAATAAAAAAAAGGTAATACATCGTCGACATGTACGGTGTTTATCAAATTTATATATTAATAAGATGAATAAGATAATGAATTAGTAAACTTTCAAATAGTTATGAAATCTAAAATTGTATCACTGGATGTTGGTATAGCAATCATCTATCAACATTAGGATTTGTCTTACTTTCATAAATTGTTATACCACCAGGTCTTATAATGTCAAAAATGTTACCTTCATATATTATTTATTTAGTAGTTAGTGTAAGTTAGTAGTATTTATGAAGGAATAACAATTTTTTTATATATTGTATATGGATCAAATTCAAAATAAGTCTGGTTTATAGTACGATTATTTATGGGTTCATTTGAGGCTATTGAAATGTTTCACTTTTAGATAAATTTTAAATATTCTATAAATGGAAAACAATACAAACTTTTTTCTGCACAAGACAAAAATAATTCTCAATTATGTTTAATTAACTTCATCCACACCATAAATAATTTAATATGCGTCTTAATACAAATTAATAAGTGTATTAACTTCATTAATCCTTATAGTAAAATTTTTATCAATTAAACTGAAATTATCAAAAAATTTTTACTGAAAACACTCCTTTCAAAAATGTCGTCTCTTACCAAAAATTGCTAATAATTTATTAAATGACACTCTACATCAATACTTAATTCAAATGAAAATTTGCTGCGTTACTACGCCTGCTCCTACTTTTAATTTAATTTTGTTATAAAATAAATTAGTATCACTTAGTTCCTAAAGATGAAATGTTTTCCATAAAAGTATTCTTCTTTTGTAAATTAGAATACTTTGAATGTAAAACATATATGTAGAGTAACCAAAACTTTTTTGCGCGTGTTAAAAAAATGCAGTAAAAATAAACTATCATAAAATATTTAAGTGTACTGTTAAATTTGTAAACTTCATTTGTACTGAATGCAGAAAATGAGCTTCTTGCAAAAAAAAGCGTTTAAAATTATATATGTTTTCAACACAATGTAAATATCCCTGTCGTCGAAAACTTATCACTTACCCAGTA
The DNA here is from genome assembly GCA_963576515.1 of Cryptocephalus primarius. NCBI lineage: Eukaryota > Metazoa > Arthropoda > Insecta > Coleoptera > Chrysomelidae > Cryptocephalus > Cryptocephalus primarius. The sequence continues at coordinate 7,702,043 of OY754938.1, read as the reverse complement.
TTTCCCGGAACCAGAGTGTTATTCTTTCTGTAAAGTGTGGGTCCTGCAGGAACCCCTTTTACCTCGTCATTCAAAAACATTAACACCTGAGGACTTCTTCGATAATTTTTACCCAAAAATGAAGCTCAACAGTCAAAATTTTTTTAAATTGAAGTTGAAGTACTTGATAAAAACTTCCCTATCTTCTTTCCTCGTAAACCCAATCCCGTGAAAATGTAATACTGGAAAAAGTTTTTATAGGAAAATGCGACGGATGACTTAACTGGCATAAAGTTTGAAATTTTTAATTTTGTTAACATTTCGGAAGTCCAGAAACGAGACATCAGTTGTGACAGGCATTTCACTCACAAAATATACTTTCACAAAGGTAACCACCACCACAAAGCACAAATAAACTCGCTGAATTTCCGATGACATTCTGCATGCGCTCACGAGAGAGTTTCAAGTAAAACTGACTTATCGTACCTATACGTACTGGACGTTTGAGGGAATTACGCAATTAATCACCTCGACACCTAATATTCCTTATCTAAACGATAATTATATTTTAACGAGCATCTTTTTTCGCCCACTGATAGTCTCTGAAATTTCGTTAGTCAGTGAATAACAATAGTTTTTTTTTTATTTTTTCTTATCTCGATTATACCGGGAGGTACAAAAGGTACGGTAAGTATTGTGATCACCATGAAACTTGAATTTTTTTTCATTTATTAGCTCATGGCTAAAACAAACATATTTTTGAGAGTTGGTCTGCTTGTGGGTAAACTTGCCTGCGTAAAAGGCATAGTTGAAACAATATAAAAGTTTAGTTGTGGCTAAATGGGTGTTGATTTGTGGTACCCGATATTTTCGAAACCGTTAAACCAACTGAGTTCAACTTTAAAATGTTAACTTCTATTTGAGATACACTTTGAGTACACTCGAGAAATTTTATCAAAATCGGTTGAAGGATTCTTTATGTTTACTGGCGCCAATTTTCGTTTTGTGCAATTTTGTCGAAAACACTTAAGACAATTTTAATTAAACCTCACGGTTATAAAGTTTACGACACGATCTACAAATAGATCTGTGTGGCATATCTTGCAAATAGATCTAAAGGTCGTTATGAAGTTTTCAGTTTCCTGTATTTTTTATTTATATATGGTGGAATCAAAAATTAAAATTTTTTTTTTCTGTTTTTGAAAAATGTTCTTGCTCCTTGTATGATGGCAAAATATTCATCAGATAATATTTTTTTTTTTTTGAAAAAACTATATGAAGAACAGAACTTCAACAAGTATGTATGGCAGTTTTTTTATTATCTTAAATTTAAATCACTACTATAATTTTTTTATATTTTAATTACTATGCATTTTTTTGAGTATATATTATTAATCAAAATATAAAAAGTCTTTTTTTATATACAATGATATAAAAGCTTCCAGGCACGCTTCCGATTGGCGTAGAAATAATCTTTCTTATCAAAATATTCTAGGGGGAAAGTGTAAAATAATATTTTAACTATTTACGAATTCGTAAGCTAGGATTGGGGCATGCGTCACGTTCTTTGTACTTCCATTGGATTAAATGTCGTTCTATCTCCCACTCCTCTCAGGTTGGAGTTGTATGGTTGACGAGATTAAATTTTTACATTGAAAAACCTCAGTCACTAGGTTGTTCAAACTTCATATTTACATCAGTGAGCAATTACCTTGCAGTTCAGGAACGGAAACTGCGAGGTTAAAGGTTTCGATCTGAATCTAAAATCGATAGGTTCGAGAGAAAGAAGTTTCAAGGAAAATTAACTCAATTCCAATATTTCTCATACAACAGTACCTCATCTGAGAAAGCAAAAATGGCATAATATATTAAAGCTACAATAATAAAAGTAACCTAATAACAGAAGATGAATAGTAAAAATTAATGTACTCTTTTTATTCCGCCAAACAAATTATAATACGGCTCAAAAATCGATCAACTTTATAAGTGAAATATGATATATTTTTCGTAGAGATTGAGCAGGTAGAAACAAAAATGATATTGTGATATGTACTGTGATGATAGGTTAACTGTGTATTTTAAAATAATATTTATAAGAATTTTCATTTTAACAAGAAAAGTAACAATATAATTTTGGAAAAGTTGTGGTGTAGTTGTCTGTTACATGCGAAACATATTTACCACTTATTTGTATTCAGTTACCCATGGATTCGCCATAGTATAAGGGATATAAAAAGTAACCAAAGGGAAAGTATAATTGAATAGAACTCTGCATCGTAGGGGGGGAAATATTGACTGTAATAAATCGTGCGAAAATTGTATTGAAATTTTGTACATATTGCCATTTTCAAATAAACACTTTTAAATTGAACTGTTCAAACAGATTCTCAAAATTGATGGTTTCCAGTGTTATCGAATAGCCACAGCACAGAGGAATAATTGTGAGTAAAAATAGCAGCTGGACTCTAATATGGGTGAAGCTCCGAAAGGCACTAACGTCCGAAATCAGTTCACATCGATTTAAAAAAGTGCTGGATCGCGAGCGAACATATCGTTCGAGTTTTCAATAATTCGGCCTCGTTTACACCGGGCTAACGATCTCCACCGCTCTAAATCACACTAGAACAAACATCGCTTAACAAATCGCTCCGGATAAATTGTTTATAAATGTCAGTGGGAGCACACCCACTTCCGGATACATAAATCGGACGCCAGTAAGAGAAAACGCATTCGCAAGCAACTAAAACTACATTTTCGGCAAGCAGCAATAACTCCAGTTACCTGTTTAACGAGGGGCAACAAAATCTGTTCTACACTACGAGTCTTAATTTCTAAACAATCTGAATTAGAGGTACCTACTCCTGCCATTTTCTACACTACTGGCATCCTTCTTTAATGCGGGCGCGCGACCCATAACGCTGTCCTCTTCGATACATAACCTCTTCATCTTTCCGTGAATTTTACATTGGGCACAGCTGATTGGGAACGTGTTCCAGGCGTGGTCCGAAATGCCATCTTCGGTTCCTAAGTGGAACTTGGGGATTCCTTGATTTGTCTCCTGCACGAATGGGTCGATATGGGACAGCAGGAAGTTTTCTTTCAGGTTTCTGTAAGCGTTTCAGCGGGTTAAAATTAGAAGCTGATCGTTTTGCTACTATCACGCGCTCGATGGCAGTATGAGTAACATGTGGCGGAGAATTAAATTTAATGGGGTTTGTGATTATCCAAATTAGTAGTGTTAAAACTCGTTCTAAAATGTTATAGCCCCTAAAAATCGGTGAAAATCAATTTAATTTGCTATATTATAAAATTTATTTTAAATTTTGCATGGGTGAGCTAATTATGGTGGGAAAGCAAGGGAATAAATCGCCCACCTCCAGTTTAGGTACTAGACATATTTTTCATACTTGAAAAATATTGTATCCAGAACTTATCTTAACAACCATGTAAACACGGTTGTCTTTGCAAAAAAAATTAAATTTAATAGTAATAGCAATAAAAGTAGAGTATTATTCAACAGAACGAATACAAAAAAATATATTTCACTGATTACAGGATAATGCTATACAGGTGACTAGGAAACAGGTGGGCTGACTTAGAACTAAAAATTTATTTGAGCAGGATCAAAGCAACCAAATAAAATAAATTACACACCTAGTAAATAATGAACGAGAAATAAAGATAAATTAAGTACTACAATGTTACTTTTTCTGCAACTATTCCCTAAGAGATGTAGTGTTTATACTAAATACTTCATTCTGAGAAAAATATTTCTTAACATCGTTTATAATATGGAGGTTAACAATGTTGCCTGGTGTTTGAAAACTGTACTTAAAAGAAATGGCGAACACGCCTATTAAATTTTGGTACACGAAGGTTAAGCCCACGAAGTAGATTAGAATTAGATATTGTTATTAAATTATTTTTGGACAAATAATGTCTAAAGATTACTTAAGGATATGTAATTGAACCCCTTACATAAATCGACGTAAGAGTAATCGCGACCCAGATAAGTGTGATTCGAAAATCCAATGTGTTAAGAAATCTCTTCTGTATACTTTCAATCATACCTCGTATTTGTTATAACGAGGGTTCCACCCAGTGGCGCAATATTCAAGCGTGCTATGAATAAATGTGTTATAGAAATTTCTTAATGCTTCATTCTGCAGATGTTTGATTTCTGCGAAATGCATATTTATTCAATATCAGTACAAAAACTTAGCTTAGTCCCAAATAACGTGCCGATATCTTTATTGTTTTCACATCGTTCGAGTTCAATATCATCAACCCCGTAAGAAATAAAAGTGTACACCGTTCGGCGACAACGACATAATTTGATTTTTCGCCAAGTTCAGTTGAAGATGACTGGCATTACTCCAAGCAAAAATAGCATTTTAATCATTTTGTAGTAGTTCACATTCGTGTGAAGTCTATATTTTACGATATATTTTCATATCATCAGAATACAGCCAACCCTAACTAATTTGACCCCAACATTGAGAGCATCGCTCATAAATAATAGAAATAAAACTGGTACAAGTATACCCCAGAGGCACACAAGTTGAAGCACAATAACTAAACTGATGTGAAAAGGACGTTAAATTTGTTTCCCGTTCGTCTCATATTCTCCGATAATCCAGGGTAATATGGAACTGTATTAGCGATTATCTGACGTTGTGTTAGTTTGTTGCAGTATTAGTTATCCCTTGTTCCTCTTAATTTCTGTTATTGTTTTGTTGATAAAATGTGTGGGATAATTATTTTCTTTAAATGCGTTATTTTACAAATTTTACCCCTTTATGAAAAATCTCAATAGATGAGGTGATATTTTCGGCTGGATCATGTAAAGTTTTATTAATTTCTTGTTAAACTGACATATGAAGATCAGATTCTTAATTTAAGTATCTATATGTGTGTGTTGTTTTTCTATGCACTGCTATTAAAATTGTTATTATTACTTTTTTCTATTAGCTCATCCAGAAAAGGTAACTTGTTTTTTTCCATTCCTATGGTAAATTTCATTGTTGCTTCGTTTGAGTTTAGGTGATCTAAAAAGTTATTTTAATGGCTTTAATAATAAACTTTATCAAATTTCAATACCATTTGGCTATATAAGAAATATATTATCGGTTGGTGTTGGTACATAGGTGATTTATTTCAAAGCTTACCATAAAAGCGTTATCCATAGTTGGTGATAATGGTTATCCTTTTGCCAATCCAAATTTTTGTTGGTAAAAGAGTTATCTATTTTAAAATATGTTGCATTCATACATATGCTTAAGCATTCTAATACTGCACTGGATTTAAAAATTGTTCTTTCATGGAGACTTTGATCGTTATTTAATCTATCTTTGATCTTTGCAAGGGAGTAATATAAAGTAATTGATTATCTGTTTTAGTAAAGAAGGAGAACTCACTACAATGTAAGTACAAAGTAGCTCTCTTCAACATAACTTTTTACGTTATCTAGATATTTATTCCCTATACGGCTTTCATTTAGTTATATATTCTCTCTTCCTCCTCCTTTTTGCTCATAATTTTTCTTACATAATTATGTATGAGCCGCCACCTCTCCTCGCTCTTACAAATTAACACATTACACAATAACTGGTTCATTTTTGTATTACCCTGAAGTTATATTTTTATCAAATAAGTGAAAGAAGGTTCTCCAACCGCTTAAAGTTGGCCACGGCAATTTGTAAACCAATCAAGAAAAACGCCAAATCTTCCGCAACTAGTTAAATCAAATTTTTTCAAATAAGTGTATTTCTATCAAAGCATCACCAATTTTTATTGTAGAACATTCACGAACCCCCTTGAATTTCTTTTCATTAGGTGAAAATTTCGGAAGCGTTTGGTAGGGTTCCATCCTGGCGAAATGAGAACTAAAAACATGTGCAACTATTATTATTTGTTTCAAAGTTAGGAGTGTTTAAAGTCGTAAAATATTTGTGACAAAATTTACATTATTCCTTTAATTTTAAACATTTATAACTTTGAAACAATTAATAAACGGAAAGAACAAGGTTTTCATTTTTTAAACCTGCATTGAGGTTCACTTAACGCTCCCAAAATTTAAATACAACATAGGGAACGCTTTGTACGTCACCATTTACCTTGCCAAGGAACTATCTACATTGCGTTCTGCCAAGTATTCAAATGGTTCATTTAACATACTCATATTTAATACTTGGCGCTGCAGCGTGTCTGGGTTGTTTTAAATATGAAGATTGTTGCAAGGGCAATTTCATCATTACTGTAATACTTGTCAAATTTTCGATCGACAGTTCAGAATATCGATTGAAAACGTCGATAGTATTCTTTCAATAGTTGTGTCTGTGTCTATGCCCAGTTTTGTTGAATAAATAACTCACATCTTTCAGTTAACACCACATTGTGAGCTTACCATACTATGCTACCATGCTGATATAATGCTTTCAGCAATTTATTTCAAGCAATTTCCTTATTTTTCCAAAAAACTTTTCGATTGTCTCTCTCTTAGTTAACGCAGTTTTTTGTCATTTTTTATATGTTATAAACATCGTTTTTTGTAAGTACAATCTCTTATTGTATCCCTTGCTACACTTCTCTTCCTATTTTCTTTATTTAATTGCTAAAGGTGGGTACTAACTACCCTAAATATGTTCAAGTTTGTATTATTTTAAACTTGTTCACTTGGTGGAGCGACTTTAAGTTTTCCTTCAAATTGTATTAAAATTTAATACATTTTTGATCTGATCTGACCTCAGTTAACAATTTAGTATGTCATTTATTTAACGTGTTACCTTTACACATTAATTTTAACATTGTATATAAAAATAACATAGACTATACACATATTAAAGATTATTTTTAGCCTATTTATGTTGTATGTTCTATGTAGTAAATAATTTTATAATGTTTTAAGTTCCGGAAAATGTATAGCTTCATAATATTCCACCTATTATTATCAAAATAAGATAAAATCTGAGGAAGTAGTCCAATGGACACATCGTAAGTTAAAAAATAATTTACGGTACTCCGGAAACGTATGAATTTCTATAGAACATCGATTTGTTCTCACCAGAACGACAGATTTTCAAAAATAGGATTTTAACGTTGAACCTAAATTAGAAAACTCGTTGTCTTTTAATCTTTCTAGTTCGTTGGCTATTAATAAAACTTTCAGGTCTTTAAATTGGTGCCCTAATGGGCTCGCTGAAATGTTTTTGAAATAACTTACTTGGACAGTTTCAACAGAATCCAAAACTCACTCCCGACTAATCGATAATCATCATACTTGCGTTGTTACCGTAAAGACATGAAAACTTCTCAATTGTTGCCTATGGGCACTTTTTTAAGTTGATTCGTTACGTTGCTCCTACATAAAAACTCAAAATCTGCTTAATAAGAATAATTTCTGATCTTTGTATACTTTTCCCGTAACAACGACTTTGTGAGTAATTATTATAAAATGTTTTGAAGTCTGTGCAGACAAAACACCACTCAGGAAAATAAGGAACGTCTGCATGGAAAAAATCGCTTGTAAAATTATTTTTTCCTTAAATCATCTCATCAAGTTAACAAAGCCAGTATCAGTTTTCTGCGGAGATTAATCATCCCCTCGTTATGGATACTTTCCGTTTATTAATTTTTCAGAGGAGGAAAAATCCAAACAATAAATCTTCATAAAATACATCTTCGAAGTAGCTCGAGTCAATATTGAACATTGCCTTTTAATAAAGTCGTCTTTACGTCATAAGAAAACCTTTGCCGCTTGTGTGGACTGTGTTTCCAATTTGTATTTGAATATTCTGTCTGAAACAAGGCTTAAATGTAAAAAACCGGGGGATCATTTCTCCAAATTCTTTAAAATGAAAGAACACGAATGTGGTATAAATATGTTTTATTAATAATAATTATACATAATTTCAGTTCCATTTTTACTCGCATTCCCGATGCGTGCTTCTTTGACCAAATTCCACGAGTTGCAGTCCTTTTAGCACAGAAGTCTTAGCACTTCTCCAGTTCTCCCGTAAGTAGCACATTTATAGTGAATGTAACACTTACAGCTACACGATGTAGCTTAGATACACACGTTTGGAATGACGTTGAAAATCACATTGCTAATGAAACAAGTCCGAAAAACGAAACCGTACCTACGATCTCATACATTATATATACATTTAATCTAAGACATTAAGAGACGTCCGGCGATCTTTTGCGTTTATCAACATCATTCATTTCTGCTATGAGTTTACAGAAAAAATTGTTGTTTGCATGTTCCGTTTTAATCAAGAGAAGTGTGTCCTTTGCCCTTGAATTGCTTGTCTTTAATTTCACGATATTTCTGATGTTATTGCTTTCTTTCAACTTCTAATGATTTAAACTTCTATTTTCTTAAAATTCTAATCATATCACGATAACCAAAAGCCGGTTTGTCTTTCACACGATAACAAAAATAAATTCTAATGACACATATAGCCATACATTCATATTTGCATCACATTTAAAGCTCTTCTGAAATTTGTTCATTTTTTTAAATTCCAGAGTGAGGTTTCTCCTTACAATCTAAATCCACTTAGTATATGTACAAGAAAATGATGTGTATAGAACCTGCTAGGTTCCTCACGAGGATTTTTAAATTTTTTTTTAACTAGGCACTGATTCTACTATAAGCAGGTCTACTTTCGAAACATAAGTTCCTTACATGTCGAATAAGAATTGTGAGCCATGAAAGTTACGTTTAAAATATTGAAAAATTTGTCAAATCTGCGACTAAAAGTTAGGAAACGCAGTTCTATACACAACCCAATGAAAGCTTCTGTTTTAATGAAAAGTATATTTACATTGTTGCACAGAGAGGTACGTATATATTGGCAGGTTAACATTTAATAGGAAACTGACTCAGTGCAGAAACTCAAATATTAATGTTCCCATTTGTGTAACTTGGTGTGTAGCTCGAACAAAATAGATCCAAATTACGTTTGATTACCTTAGAAATAAAGCGAGTTTTTAAACTATTATAAAACTTATTTACAATAATCTATTCTTAATTTATAATTGCCGTAATCAGATATAACGCACATTAAAAGCATATTGTTATAAGCTATTTTTGGACCCTTCCACAAAAAAAATATCTCGTCACGGGTTTGGTAAAACATCGTCAACGTATCTGTCGGTGTTTCAGCAAAGATTGGAGTATATTGTCGACTTCGAAATGAGTACTGAAATTAGTTTTCAAAAGACGAAATCAACTCATTAAACATCCAACAAAGCAGAATGTTCACCTCGCCATATAATTCCGGCATTATCCAGTATTTCCAATTTTATTGGACGGCACCATTTTGTTCAAAATTTCAGTAAGCATTTCAAAATATTCTGAAATAACGTAGTCTCATGTAACTGAGTGTTAGTTAAAAAGGTATCGAAATATCTACATCTAAGAAGAACACAGAGAAGCCTTATCCTGTACTTAAAGTTAATTTGATCAATTAGTATTTAGCAAACGAAAAGTGAAGTTAAAACATTCATATTCATTAACTTTTGATGAAAAAGTGCACATCAATGATTAAAAAGGATTTTAAATTCGATTACCACCCGTGAACAAACCGTACAATTAAACTTAAAACGAAAAATAAACCAACATAAATACTAGGTTTAATATCACATAAATTATGTTTACGTATGTATGTTATTTCAGACATTCCGGTATATGATATAGAGATCGATTCCCGGGTGGTAACTTTATCGTCACAACTAAATGATTGGTGTGTTTCTCTATCAGTGAGACTATATATAATTAAATATATTTATATGGAAAATATATACCTCTTCGAAATATGACTAAGAGCACACTCGTAGTTTAAGAAAGTATTTTTAGGAAGTAACTGCAAAGGAATAACACAACTAGAATGATCGGTGCCGGGGTACTTCTTGTCGTCTGGCTGAATGCTGTCATGCCCAGGATATCCTGGTGCACCTCTTGCTCTGAAAATAAATACCACAAATATTTAATATTGAAAAGTATCATAGTGAAAAATTTGTAATATATCGCTATTGAAAATATTTTCTTTTGGAGTTATTTGGGTCGAGAAAAATGTTCATATCAGTTGCCAAAAATCTGAAGTTTATTGAAATTTTCATGAGAGGTTTAGTAACATCTTAACATCTTAATATCTAGTGTGGATACCTATCCTCGTAAATAAACAAATTTAAATCATTCTCCTCGCTCCATGGAACTGTAAATCCCTTGCAAGCGTCCCAATTAAACACGGAATGTATTCCCGGCAACCGGGGAAATATTATTGTCATCGGTTGCATTTCCGTATTAGAGAGAGGGTTTTAACGTCCCAAATGGTCAGTCGGTATTAATAATAATATTATCGGCACCCTGTTAGGTTAATTGCATTACACGGTAGATGACGGCGTGAAAATTAAGTCTGATGAAATCTGATTAAACGACTAGGAGGGGATTGCATCGTTAGTGCTCGTTCAGGGCCTTCGATATCGTTGAGGAAATTTAAGGGCTTAGCGGGTAATAGTGAGATTTGTCTCCAGCGTTGTGATTGGAAAATACTATAATCACTAAATGTGACTCGTGATGTAAACATGACAATATTATCGCTAGAATAATTATGAAGAGAGGCTCTCTTACCATAAATTTTTGTCACTTCTTAAGCACAACTAAAGGAGTAATCGAGTTTATGGGTATGCTTCTGTTAAAATGCTCAATGATATGCTATATACATAGGCATTTTAGTAAATCTAAATTTTTTCTGAACATCCTAGATAATTTTATGATTTTGGAAGTATAATAAGTTTCTTTGAGTATGTCGATGCTAGTTCTGAAAATGATTTTTTGGGTGATTCAGGGGTGTGTAACAGTTTTTACAACCCATAAGGCAGCGTGTATCGTATGCATATTCTAGTATCGTCATAAATCTGGTAGAACGTCCAAAATGCCCTTGGTACATGACAGCGTTTTCAAAAACGTACTTCTTAAGACGATCAACCTGCAATTCTTGATGATTGAAATTCTGGATGATTTTGGGATCAAATGTATTTTCCAGGAAGTTTTTCGATGTCTTCGAGTAACTTACGATATTGAATTTAGATGTCTTCGAAGTTTCAAAACTTTTTCATATCCCTTGGGACAATTTAATATGCATTATAATATCTCCGTAAATCTGTTAGAGTTTCCCAAAGTCTCTTAGAATATGACAGATCATTTAAATCTATTCGGTGACGTCGAAAGCTATTATGCTAGTTATAACGGTACTACATGGTTTTCCCTGAGTTTGGAAACATTAAAGTATTAATTTATGCTGCTTAAAAACATTCTGAAGTATTTCGTACTCTTATGGGATATCCTGAATGGTTTTAGAATCTTTTAGATTTTCCTGAAATATTCTGAATGTAGTCAAGTCTGCTAGCTTCAAAATTGGTATTAGACTTTTTTTTTCGAAAATTTGAATGTTTCTGGATTACTTGAGACCACACATAATGCATTCTAGTATCTTCGTAAATTTTATGTATTTCCAAGATGCTCTTGGATTATAACGGAACTTTCAAAAATAATGCGACACATTTAAAGCCACTCTGCTAGCCATAACGGTACCGTACATAATGTTCTTTTCCTTTGAAATCTTTAAAATACTCACTTGCAAGACCTGAATTTTTTAACGATTTGTTTCCTAAGTAAGATGTTCTAAGTTTAGAAGTCTTAGACACTATTTCTTTCGCACAGAAACAATCTAGAATATCTAGAATTTTCAGTTAAGATTTTTGTAAATATTTGGGTTTTCCGGGTTTTCCAGGACCTTTCTGGATCTCCTCGAAAAAGTTTGCTGTTCCCGAGAATGAATTTTAAATATTTTTGCGTTTCTTCGAAAACTTTCAAAATTACATGAGATAACATGTAAATCTAACATGTTCTCGGTACCTGGCACTGCATTTAAAAGTGTCCTGGGACTTTAAAGTCTATTCTGCTAGTTGCAAAGGTGCTTCCAAATATTCCCTAAATTTGTATACCCTACAGTATTCATTTTGTGGCCTAGAAATAATGTAGAACATCTAGAAATTTTCTAGTACAACTTCAGTGGTTTTGAAAAGTGATGGAATACCCAGAACTTCTCTGAATATTCTCGAGTAAGTCTGTTAGTCGTAAAATTAGGTTTAGATATTCGATATACTTTCGAAATCAATTGAAACAATGTGTAATGTGACATATTTATGTCTAATAATTTTATATATTTATCTAACCCGAAGATGGTACAGAATATCTAGAATATTTTTAAGATTATCTCAATGTTTTTAGAAAATCATAAATACACCAATACCCAGGACTCTTATTGTCTTTGAGTTAGTCTGCTAATTCGAAAAATGTGTTTTATATGTGCCTGGATTTCGAAAGACTTTCGAAATTACTTCGGACATGTGTATTGCATCTATTATTATCATGAACCTTATAAAACTTTTCAAATGCTCGTAGTATTTAAGAGCAAAATTTATCTCAGACATTAGGGGCGATTCTGCCAGCTATAAATGTATTTCAAGAAATTCCCTAAGGTTGATATAACCTCAAAGATTTTGGAAAGTAAAGGAAGTCCCAAAACTTTTCTGGATGTTTTTGAGTTAGTCTGCGAGTTCAGAAAAATATGTTTTAGATGTTCCTCGGAGCTCGAGACACTTTCGAAATCACTTCAGATAAGGCGTAATGTATTATAGTATCGTCGTTAACCTTGTAGAATTTCCAAAATGCTCTTGGTACGTAGCAGAGCTTGCGAAAATGGTCTAAGAATTTTAAGGCGATTCTGCTAGTTTATATCGTACTACAAGATGTTTCCTAAGTTTGGAAATATCGGTATATATATACATAGCCTAAAGATAATCAAAAATATCCAGAAATTATCTTATTCATTCTGGGAAATTCTGAAAACTTATGAAATTTTTAGAACCTTTTTGGATGTCCTAGAGTAAGTCTGATGGTTCAGAAAACGGTTTTGTAAAAGGAAACCAAACTTACAACGGGTTTAAAACCCTTACCATCCAACAGGTTCAATAAGATGCACCTACGATAATTGTTATTAATTAAGATCCTTACCATTATAAATGTGCTTTGGTAATTGAGGTCGATCCGGGTAGTTCATATCTGAAAAGAAAATTCTATTAATCCAAAGGATCACTTTCTGACCCCAAAATCACGATACTAACTACTTGTCATATTTTTCAAATGCGCCATATTTAGATGTTTTAATTTTTTTCCAATATAATGTTTACATTCAAAAATGAGGATTTTCCAACTCCATGTGTTTATTTTTAAAAAGTTGCGATATTTAAAACACTACTGAAATTAGCGAATTTTGGTATCGTTACTAAAGAGTGACGCCTCAGTAAGGGAGTTTCATTTTTAACTTCAGAAGTTTGAAAATTTCTTTTCAAACATAATGTCCCCTTTTTTGGAACTCAAAAATTGCGAATTAACAGCTTGTAATTTTTTCCAAAAATATCCTGTAATTTGGTATTCTAACTACACTCTATATACGAGAGAGGAACGTTTGCTGATGTATAATATGGAAGAACTTTGCCAATACAAGATCTACTTTCGAGGACATGAATTTTTGAAACTTACATGTTTACTTTTCCATTATTGGGATTTCTCCAAATCTGCCAAAGTTATAGAATCCAAATTTGCGTTCATAATTAAAGAACGATACCTTGACATATAACGCTAGTTTCATCTCGAAATTCAACGTTTATTATGGCGAACAAGAAAGGGAGGTTTAACCCCTTTACATTTCCATCAGATGCGAATAGTGAAAATTTTCTGAAAATTTACTGAAAATCCCGTGAAAATTCCATTTACATGTTTTCTAAGGTCTCGTTTTTTGATGAGTACGGAGGTTACTGATTTAAAATTTCATTTATTAACAAAAATGTGATGCATGGTCAACAATTTCTCGAAAATATCCCACAATTCGATTTTCTAATGTTCGATGTTCTCATACAAAAAAGCTAGTTTTGCCCAAGCTGTAAAAAAAAAAGGAATTTCCCGAATAAACGGATTACGAATGGAGAATTTTTAAATATTGTGCTTCAACTAATTCAAAAAGGCGATATTTCGAAAACTGCTGAAGTTATAGAGTTTAAATTTGGTCTCTAATTAAAAAATAACTTCGACGTATCAAGCGAATTAGATTTTGAGATTTGCCCTCTCAAAAATTGGGGTCACACATTTTTTCTCAAAAATGGCACAGACATTGATGTCGTAATTTTAAAAGAGAAAAGTTTTCTAATGCTGAATATGAATGTTGTTTTTTCTATGAAACATTCACTTTGAGAGACGTGAATTTATGCAATGTCGGTTTTTACGTTTTCGAAAATCGTAATATTTCGAAAACTACCGAATTACTTCGATTTTATAACTGAAAAGTGGTGCCTGGATATACCAAGCGGGTTACATCTCTAAATTCATGCGATCAGTTTCATCTCTCGTATGAGGTACTCATATAAAGAGAAAGTAGAAAGTATTGTTCTCTGATTTGTTTTTAAAATGTAAGGTATTGCCTTTTCTGGACATTTTTAGGTCCCCTGAAACTGAAATACATATTTTTGGAAATACATGTGTGTCCGTTTGTGTCTGCAATGTAAATATATACTGAGAATTTTATTATGGGTATCTCGTAGTGTAGAGCGGCACCATCTTGTTGAAAGATTAGTTTCTCTTCACGAAAACTGACATCCTCTTCGATTATGTTCGTTGCAGCTGGATTAACGGTGCTTTCTAACAAACGCAAATGCATTTCGCCATTTAATTTTCCAGGTAAAAAGATAGGTTTGACAATATAGTCCCAGAAAATTCCTACCCAAACATTTAGTTTTTCTGGATGCTAGGTGTGCACTTCTCGGAATATGTACGGGTTGCTATCTGACCAATACCGTCAGTAATGTCGGCTGACTACGCCATTCGGGAAGAAAGAACATACGTCGGAACAAACAGATATTAAGAAGGAAATGCTGGTCGTTATTGGATCGCCTACTCATTGTATGACAAAATTTCAAACGCCAATCATGGTCGTCTTTATGTGATTCTTGAACTAGGTGTATTTTGTAGGGAAAAATTTATATTTTTAAGTATTCTTTAGATGCTGGTACGTAAAACACCTAAAACATTAGACAAATTTTTTGTACTGAGAGTACGATCTACTGTAAAATGACACAAAACAGCCACTTCTGTTGCTTCATTCATGATAGGATTTTCAATATTTCTTTTTTTTATTTTTAACTGATCCACTAGGAAATTTCGGCATTAGATCACGTACATAATTCAAAGATACATGTTTATCTGGATACCTTTCGTTGAATAATTGAGTTGCAGCTCGGGCACTATCATTATAGTTGAGGAAAAAATATACAATTTCAATTCGCTCTGCAATGGTGTATGGCATTTTAACAATCAAGGCGAGACATTCGTTTAAAAATCCAAACACGAAAATAAACCAATGGAATTCTGATTATGTATGGGTAAAATTAATTTTTGTTTCTGCTTTTACAATCCATGTTTATAAAGTAAGTAAATGCTGTGGAAAGTAATGTTCAAACTTCGTTTAACTACATGTTGCCATTATTCAACGGTGGACATTTTCAACATTTAATAGATTAAAATCTTTGCTGATTAGTTGAGCTGTTTCGAAATATCTGGCATTACTCCTCTTAAACTACTGAGACAAATTTGAAAAAGTAAATGTCATTCAAATAAGATCTTGACGCCCTTCATTATAGTGAAGTGCTACTCAATACACAATTCTATTTAAAATTTCAGGGTTAAATGTTACCCCCGGTTAGGGGTTGTTGTCAAAAAGTGGAAAATACCAAAAAAAAGTGTCCCCTAACAAATAAAATCGATAGCGTTTTCACTTTATTACCCGGAATAGAACAAACGGGGTGGAAAGTTTTTGGCAGGCTACCCGGAATATGTTTGTGTGGTCGACTATATCTAAGAAACTGTAAACACTGAAAAGTTGAACTTTGTAATTCGGCTTCGTGCCCTAAACATTACTTAATGCACTTTTGGTCAAAATCGGTTAAGGGCCCTTGGGTTAATTAACTCATGTCATTCTTACGTTACTTCGAAAACTAGTCCAAGGTATGTTTAAAATTTATAGGTAATCTACTCTTGAATCTATATTAGATATCATAATCGTTATTTTGATTATGTATCATTGAAGGACTTTTTGCCTTTGTGTTTTCAGATATTCTCAATTTTCTCCAAAATGGTTTCATATATTCTTACTAGTGTTTACATCTGAAGTACTGCATTAATAACCTACTATTCTTGTTTGCAAAGTAAATCACTTTACTTTTGAGCATTTTCAGTTTTTCTAATTTTCCTATTTGTAATGTGACATCTATTTAATACTTATAAATCTGTTTGAAACTTTTTTTCTTAAACCGACGGAAAGCGCACTTTACCCTTGAGAAAGTTCTTCAAATGACTACCGATTTATTTCAACCACTGAATCTATCTGTTTAATACCTGTAACTCTTATTTAAAACATTTTTTCTTGAGCTGTGCTAAAGTGCACTTTACTTTTAAGAATGTTTAAATTTCGTAGTATTCTCCAAAAGCGCTATAGTGATTTATTCCGAATTTCATTGCTGGAATAATCTATTTAATACCCAAACATTTTTTTCTGAAATCATCCTAAAGTACACTTTAACGTTTGAGAGTTTTCTAAGAGCGTGTAAACTTACACAGCACGTGCCTCATATGTGAAAGTTATAGAATTGTTTACCCTGAAAATGAGAGAAGTTTACCCACTGCCACATTTTCATTCGAAGAATCCTCCACGGTAAATATGAAAGAATTTTCCCGATCAAACGCTTACTTCTGAAGATATGAATTTTTAAAAAATCCCGTTATTTCTATTTCAAAAAATGGCGTCATTTCGAAATCGAACAATGCAGATCTCGATGAGGTACTAGCGCTCCAAGGCGATGATAATGTAATGCCTTCAAACTTATTACCTGTGTCGGTCGTCTGGAATGTGAAAGATTCGGATATGGGGCTCCAGCCGAATTTGTTCCTCGCCTGAACTTTGGCTTCGTAATTCTGTGCCGGCTCCAAACCGCGGATAACGTAACTCATTGACTGGCGTCCGGGCGTTTGCGACTGTTCGGCCGGCAGGATAACGTCTCTCCATTCGGCCCTTCTGTCCATGAAGCGGGGAACGTAGCCCCCGTAAGTCGAACCACCGTAGGTGGAGCCCCCGTAGCTCATCGATGAGTACGTTTTGTTCTCCTGGAAATAATTTGAGTATGCAAGGGAAGGGAATCGTTCAAGGAAGCACATGTCGAAAATTGTGTGAAAAGGTTTCAAAATGGATTCTATTAAATAGTAACGAAATAATTTATTTAGGCGAAATACACAAATTATAACGCAGGTGGTAATGAAAAGAAAAACTTTGGTTTCCTAGGGATTTGAGAACGTAACTGTTACTGAGTTGAATTTTTAAATTTTGGTCATTACCAGTAGATGCATCTGTTTCAACGTGGATCTAAGAAGTAACATTAGGTTTTTTTGGAGTATTTTCTTGGACAAAGCGTAGAATAATGATTGTCTTCTCCTTCGAAACGCAGAGGGCGAGAACATTAATAAAAATGCAACAATAAAAAAATTAAAATAAGTTTCTTGCCGACTCCTTTTGCTACTAACTATTAAACTGTTGAATTAGAAGGGCAGTTGAAGACAGGAAAAAGGTTTAGAATAGCAATAAACAAATAATTGCTAAAAAAGTGGATTTTTTAGGTTTTCCACCTGTTAATATGTACTGAGGACCTTAGATATTCTAATAGGATAATTTTAAGTGAATATAAAACAACCCTGTAAATTTGGTTCAAACGGGTTAGATAAAATTTGCACCATAATTCGTGGAAAAAAATTACAAATTTTCAAAATTACAATTAATTTAATAAAATTTCTCGTCGTATACATGATTCAAGGTTTCAAGCGCTGTTTGTAAATTATTTATTTGAAGGTTTCAGCATTTGTGTAAAGTTGACATGATTATTTTTTGATTATAAAGAAATAGATTATTGCGGCGGACTTTTTATCAAATAAAATTTGCAAACTTTGATTTGAGAGTGGTCGGAAAGACGTATCTTATGAAAACCTATGGTTTTTATAAACCATCTTACCATCTACCACTTACATCCAAGTTAAGCCAATTTCTGATAGATGCACCCTGGTGTAGAGATATATGTTAGTGTCAACACAACAAATTAATATCATGTAATTTAATACTGCTAGGGGTAAGAACAATCGAAAGTTATGTAATAGTGTCTTCTTCGAAATCTAATAACCTGGTTGTAATATTTTTGATCTAAATAATTAATTGACTTCAACCCAATTCAGCACATTGGTGAAATTTCGAAATCAAGCTTACTTTTCCTGACATCGATTTCCGATGGTGTAACGGTTGTGGGTGACCATCGTCGGAATTGCTATCCGGCAGCCTTCGGAAGAGTAACTTGTATTCCTCTATGGGGCTCAATGATTCCACGTCCCAACTGATATTGTAGCTGTCCTTCCAGTTTCCTCTGGAGGCGCTGCTGAATTTGGCCGGTGAAGGTTTACCTGAAAGCGAAAACAAACATGAAGTTTGTACTAAGTCGTGAATTATCAATTGATTTAATGTTGAAAAGTAAATGAAGTTGTTGGAAGGGGTTTATTTCTGTAGAAATAACATGAATATTTGTGGGATTGATTATTGTTGCAGCTATAAATTATAGCCACATTATGGAGTAGGTTTTCAAATTTACGATTACAACATCTGTTATATATTTTCATTCTTAGTTATAATTCTATTATCAGTAATTTACCGACATTCTTTAAAATGTAATTACCTTCATAGTTATATTTTGATCATTGGAAAGTAATCGCACAGAGTATATATGATAATAAAATCAATTTTCTTTCCTGTAAAAGTATGAAATTGAGGGTTTATAATTTAGTTTAACGTTGGTGGAAGTCTTCATCAGTCAAGCAGGATGTTATGTTTGATCGCCTGTTAAGGTCCATCCCTGACAAGAGGGAGACATCGTCGAAGGTTGTCGTACATTGTATTATTTATCAACAGTCCATGTGTGGAAAATGCTTGAATATTTCGAAAGTTCTGAAACCATTCAAATGAGCTGTTAAATTTATTAGATCCCTTATGATGAATCATTGACAATTCTACGAGTTTATAGAAGAATGGATGAAGAGATTGGAGAAGACGTTTTACCATATTCTATGCTTATGCCTTTTTTGAGCTTCGAGCAATATTCAAAATTTTTTTGAATGAAATTACAAGTTACGTAGCAATAGTTGGCTATGAAAATTAGCATTTTATGTATATTTGACAAAACATATGAAACAACTTAATTTACGACTGTAAGGAGAAAACCAGCTCTGCCTGATTTTTACACTTATTTAGAGTAATTTGGGAAGAAAATATTACTAGTATTACTAACACTACTAACTAATATTTCTATTTTAATCTCAATTAAATAAAAATATATCACACACTTTGAACATTCATTCGTCAGATTCCTTCAGCCTGTATACTTTAAATCTCATTTCGAGCTATTATATGTACCATTGTAGCGAGATAGTAGATAAAACTTCTTAGTCCATGAATCCAACTTTTTTTGTCATAACGAGTTTTGTTTTGAAACAGCCTTAAACAAGAGGTGAAGCTTGACATATCTGTTAGTAAAGGAATTGCGATAAGGGCTGTTTGGATTTGAATTTCCCAATTGGAAATAATACTTCTTTTAACATTTTTTCAATTTCTTTATTCTAGATAAATAAGTAAGGCGGGAGGAATGAGGGTTGATAGGTATATTGATCGTGCTATGCAGACCATATCAGTAGTGCTACTCTTGGGCCGTGGGCTATAGTTTGGAGACCATCGGTGATTTGGTATCGGAAACTAATTTTTCTAATAGTACTATCTAATAAATTAATTAAGAAAAACTGTTTCAAACCACTGGGCTAAGTGTTAAATTCCCATCTCCTCAAGTGGCTCAACATGGCTTTTTGATACGGTCTCCCCGTTGCGCCACGTGGTTCATGAACATTTCGTGTCAACCATTTTTCGTATGACCACCACAAGTACAGCGTTCCTAATTGTATTCATCCTGATAACAACAAAAATTACCTGTTCATTGCAAATTTAACTGACATCAACGCACATATAGCGATTATAATCAAACCATATAACGTCTATTATCCAAACACCCAAGAACGCTGCTCAAACGTTAAATTAAACGTCCCTTAAACGTTACTACATCAGAACGTTCGGCTCATTTCGTATTATGATTGCACGGGTATGTTAAGTGGGAGCTTTTAGGAAAATGACATCCACATACTTGTTAAGTTTACCGCACTCAGCTATGCACCGTAAAGTGTAATTGCTACTCGTGCAGAACCGAAGCCCTTTTTCGCACTTGTTGCAGGAAAACGATTCGAAAAGTTTGCGCTTTGGTAAAAACGTAGTGCGACATGTGCGATCCGAGGGGATGAAACGTTTCCCTTACGCTCCGGGGGAGTTTTACTTTAATGAACTCAAAATAGTGAGTGTTGTGAATGAAGGAAACGTGATTGTTGCGAAAATGGCGAAACGCTTATTCTACAGCAACAGAATAATCTGTTAATTAATAAGCTAATTTTTAAATATGCAATGGGATTTATGTATGTAGTAGCTGTTGCAATTGCTGTGAATTTGAATTGTAGAGAAATAGAAGCTGCGGAGTGCTGTAAAGGTTTAGTTACATCAAATAGGTTTAGTCAGTTAGAAATTTGCATTTTTGTTGAATGAATCATAACAAGCGAGATAAACGTGTAAACGCGTACGCTCTGCCTGGCGTTCTCGACTGATTACTTCTTGATCTACGCATACATAATTTTCTCTCCCTTTCTCTCTCCCTTTTTCTTATCAACTTCTAAGAAGCAGGAGGCTGCGGCGAGAAAAACGGGACGTACCATACCGTACAAGCTCATTAAATTAAGGAAATATAGTTCCCGAAGGGGTCCTTAATCACCCTGTCCAACGTTTGAGATTCGTAAAAGGTATTAAAATCATCCCGTTGTTGTTTATTCCTCCTCGGTTGCCTTTATCTGCCGTCGCAATAAATCTTACAGGTTAATTGAACGCTTTTTCTTGTTTTTCCTAGCTGATTATCTGCCACGTCAAGTGTAATTGCTGGAGTTCTGATCTTTAGTCCCTGGTCTGAGTCGAAGCATGATCGCAAGGGATCGATTCGTTAAGGTTGTTCGATACATTGATACTGTGGGAGTTCGAATTTCGAAGTTAAAATTCCGCGCCAAAGTAGTTGATTTAGTGAGGGACAATTGACCCTCAATAAAAGTACCGTTAGACTTTCTAAAATATTTCCTGGGAAAATCGAAGCCCAGCTCAGAGTAAAAATTCACAGATGGACTCTTCACCCCGGTTCCGCGGCCAATGAGAGCGACACACAGGGCGCACAGTCACGCCCTCCGCTCTCACTTAGCAATCCGCGAACGCCGTCATTGGCTAAGGCCGAAGGGTGCAGGGCGGAATGCGTCGCAAATATTAAATCAATACCACAGCTAGGAGACTCGCTCACTACCCAGTCTCACTCAGACTTCTCAGCCTCTTGCGTCGCTCAAGTTACGTCTGATACGTCAAATCATACATTTACTTTGACCCAGTCGTGCTCATTCTTACTCGCAGTCGTGTCCCTTCAATCATTTCCACTCACTCAGTTTGTATCTTACATTTTGATTATTTGACTTATTACGTGAGTGGACGGGATCGACACTAAAGGTTGTCTTCCCTCATAACTATTTTACTCAGTCAATCAACTCTCCTGGTTGTGGTATCTTTTATTGCAAATATTGTAAATACATGTAAATTCTTTGTTCACACTAGTCAGGCATTAAATTATTGTATACGTTATAACTTCTCGTTTATCTTTTATGAAAATATATCTTTTCCCTGACGTGTGAGAATTCTCATTACACCACAACCGGCTGCATTGTTTAAAGTATTGGGGCTTCTAGTCAACACAACGACTAGCACCTACCCCAATAATACTCCAATACTGTACAATGTAATGTTGTAAAAATGAGAATGTTACAAGCCTCGTTATTAGTGTAAATTGTTGTAATTAGCAAATGTAGACTTTAATATAATTTGCGAATTACGCCATTAAGAAGGTGCGCCCGCGTTGTGATAGAAAAATCTTATGAGTGGGAGGTTTTCAGGCAAAATAGACTTATCTGATTCGGTCAAATATTTTGAATGCTAATAAACTTCAGGCAGTATTTGTATCGGTAACGGAATGTAATGGAAAACTGTATACCGGGAGTTTTGTTGTTTTCGGTCCATTTTCTTTTAGTGAAATTTGAGAGTTCTGGTAACTATTTGAAAGTTTATTAAACACTTCAAAATCAAAAATTTGCAGCTACTGTATAAGAATACAGTTATTCAGGCTTCAAAAAGAAAAAGGAAATGTATATAAATCGTTATGTTTTATAACCCACAGAAATAAATTTGCAAGGATTAAAATACAATAAGATATCATAGAAAAGAAATTGTGGATTCGGAGTTAAGTAGTACAGTAAAGTACAGTACAGTAAAGAGTAAAATATAACAGAAAATAGTGAAATTTGGAAAAAGTTGTAGAATTTTGCTTTTAAGTTTCTAAGTAGTGCTTTAGTTTCTAAGGTCAACTTTAGGTTGACCAACTAAGGTTCTGAGACATACTGTTCTAATGTGTGGAGGCATAAATTGTTGGTCTTAACTGCATGTGAGCGATCGCCGAAATAAAGAAATAAGTTAATGAACCATAGTTAATGTGTCAGAATGGCATAAATTTAACACATGCATTCTTATCTATTTACGTTTTTCCTTCAAGTATTTTCGTATTTCCCAACTGCATAATTTTATTTACCAGTATCAGTAAGTGAAAATTATATAGATCTGTAACAAATACACTCGTATATGCGGATGTAAGTTGATCAAACTTCATTAGCCTATTAACGAAATTGCAACGGCTACTTTATAATACTTTGTATACGATTTGCATTAATTACAAACAACAATAACATGAATTAAGGCAAGGAATATGCGCAGGTTACAATATATAATTTTGGACATAATAATACATTTGCATAACATTTTCAGCCATGTCGTAAACGTCTTAAAATGGAGCAATACATTTTAGTTATGTATGAAACCTGTTTGGTGAAGCAAAGTCCTTCATCGAAATAGTCACTCAATTTTTTTACTGGCGCAACAAAATGAATTTGACTATTTCCAAGGATAATGGTCTTGACAAAATTTTATGGTCTTGACCTTGCTGACGTGGTGCTATTTTGTTTGCATTTTTAGAGGTTGAGTTGCTAAACTTGCTTAATTCTATAACTCTTATCCGACACGTTTGTTGGAATTGCTTTGAGTTCGTGTTCTCTCAAGGAAATTCCTATAAAAATGTACGAAAGGGAAAGTTATGTTAAATTTGTGTCGATCCTGTAAAAGGATGTGCTGTGTTCCAATTTGAATTAGATCCCTTTGGGCAGTTGTGACCATATCAAAATTGGTTAATTATAAATAACCGTTTATTCTGTAAAGCGAGGAAACTCAAACTTTGGTAACCTATGTAAATATCTCCAAAAACTACCTAAGAAGAGAAATGAAATTTTTACGACGATTTTTTGTCGGAGTGCCTTGAGGAATAAGGAAAAAATTATTTTTCATTATTGCTCACCTTTAGTTTGCTTAATTGCCAAGGTGACATTTCATAAAGATGTTATGCAATAATTTTACAACCTCCTATCACTACTATCACGCAGTTTGAAATAGAATGCGGCTGAAACATTAAGGAAGTCTAACTTCAATTCAACTTAACAGAGGAGCGGTTGATAACATCATTCAAATTATAGTTGTATCAATCTGGTAAAATTGATTAAATGAAGTTAGTAATAGTAAACAGCAAAATATATAAAATTGTAACTGAAAAAACTAGGGCGATTACTCCTAATTTATTAGAGATAGAGAGATGAATTATTAGTAACGCTGCGGTAAAAGGAATATAAAATGAAATGTGCATAGGAAATTGTTGAAACCAAATTAGTAATACAGTAGCTTCTCAAAATGACATTTGATTCCATTTGATATAAAAAGAGGATAGTAACACCACTTACTCAGGTTTTTGCATTCAAAAAAATAAAATAATTTTTTTTTCTTGGAATATATTTGTCCACATCAAGATTTGAATAATTTAAAGCGCTGTCTTAAAAGTTATAATCAGTTGAATTATTAGGTGTGATGAAGTGACACTGTTAGTTTTAATAAAAATAGTAGCAAGAAATAACGTTCTAACTGACTATGCCTCAAAGTTAAAATCAATCAATAATATACCTTGATAGTAAATAAATACATAAAGCTTTTACTCCACATCTTCTTACTACAGATTTGTTGACTTGACCGAATCCATTTTTAAATTACTTTCGCGAAGTAAAAGGACCGTAACGTCTGCCGGTTCGAACTTAAACTTCGACCTGGGAACAATCTGCTCTCAGTTTGCTCTCGGCAAAGGCGGAAAAAAGGACCGTTACAGCGAAGAACTTGTAACCCCCTTCTTTTCTCCATCGAGACGTTCCACTCTGCGATAAATCTTACCCGTTAATTGAACGGTTTTCCTCGTTTTTCCGAGCTGGTTATCTGCCACGCAACTGTAATTGCCGAAGTCTGACCTGTGTACTTTTCGTATTACGAGGGTATGGCGTGAGCCGCGAGACTCCATTATTCTTCTTTCCGTCGTGTCCAACTGCATCGTGTCCCTGTACCACAGCACCTGCAACAAATATTCAGTTTCAGCTGCCGGGTGTTTTCAGGTTCTGCGTTAGAAGTTTTGTATAAATATTTGTCATTAGAGGTTGAAAAGTTGTTTTCGGAATTGGTGTCAATTTCGGTAGTTAAATGTGTAAATATCGCTCTTTTGTTGCAGGAAAAAATTGCAGTTTTCAAGTTATCGTACAGTAAAATTTTATACAAAAGCCTAATTGTTTTATAAATAATTAGGCACGTATGTACCCTATACAAATCCTGTCAAAGGTGATTTGCAGTCTGAATACTTATTTTAATTTTATGCAGTATTTTGAGTGACACTTTAATGAACATTTAGCGGCGATAGCACTGAAGGTAAAATACGGCGATACCATATAATTTTGCCAAGCAGCATCAATTTGCATAAAAATTTGGATTTAGGCTATACTTACCTTCTCTTTCGAAGTTGACCCTCTACCGGTGGTTGCTTTTCATTTTTTAGGGGTTAAAATTATCCCTATTTGGAATTAATTTTAGAATTGTAGATTCGAGCTAGTAATTGAAAGCAGTAAACATCAGTTGACATTCTGAGGGTTAAATTAATGTGAATTGAAAATATTTGACCACTAAAAATCACCCGTTATGACAGTAATCATTAAAGTAGTTCCATCGTTTATTTATAATTTTCAACCATTATAAAAATTACCGCTTAAAAAATGAAAAAAAGGTTTTTTTTAAGTTCAATATATAATACGATCTTCTCATTAAGTAAAATGTAAGATATTTATTTCATTAAACCTGAAAAGGCCTATTAAAATTAAAAATCAAAATTAGGGAAATGAAGAATTTTATTTATTTATTTATATTGTACTGATTTATTTATGTTATTTATTTATACAGAAGAATTTTATTTATTTTATTTTTATTATAAATTTGTTTCATATATACGTGTTATGATGTCTGGAAAAAAATGTGACTGATTTTTTACCCATAACTCGATTAATTATTAAGCTACAAAATCTTTTAAAGAAACAAACTGTAGGTTCTTCTAGAGCTGCAAGCTCATATGAATTAAATTTATTTTCAGCTCTTTTTGTTGAAAGGGTTCGAGCTGAAAATTGCGTGTATATATATATATATATACACAAACATGCAAAATTTAAACGGTTATTTCTTACTCAATTTATATCCTACAAAAAAAAAACTCTTTAGAAAAGCAAAACTTCCAATTTTGTTCTCTATCAAATTTTGCGTATAATTAATAGTTTTCCAGTAATTTTGAAGAAAACGAAATTTTTTGCAAAATTATGAAAATGCTCTATTAATTTCAAGCTCAATTTTTGTCAAAACTAAGCACCTTAAATCGGTCAAACTTCTAGATCTTATTAAAAGTATATAAATAAAGTGAATTGTAAAGTGGTAACAATTAGTTTCAATTGGGGTGGTAATTAGAGGGTGACTCACATTTATTTCGTTGAAAAAAAATTAGAACTCAACTTTATTTATGTCATAACTCACTTAGTTTTGATGCTAGGAACATTCATAAAAATCAAAATAAAGGGTTTATTACGCACTTTAAAAGTCTTTTGAATTTTCCCAGGAAGATGCATCGTTTTTTGGTTATTTCACCTTGAAACTTTCAATTTTGGCTTTTGACAAATAAGAACCGACCTTCAACAATCTGTTACTTCGTTTGTATTGGGTGTATAGACACCATAAACCTATTGTTCTTTTGTTCTGTATAAGCTAAATTTTTAATAAGAATGATTTTTTTTTTTCATAAAAACATACTTTTTGAGTTATTCGCCAAAAACTGTACGAAACAGTTTTTTTTTGGTTGAATGAAAACGGATACTTCCACTTGGGAATAAATCTAAAAGTGTTGACTTTCAGAAAAACTTTATAGAACAAAAGTTGCTTAGAATTAGTAGTAAATTACTATTAATTAGTAGTAGGAAAACGTTTCTATTGATTGAAAAAGTGATACTTTCACTCTAGAATGAGTTGAAAAGTATGACTTTCAGAAAAAACTCTATAGGAAAAAAGTTGCATGGAATTAGTCAATTTATCCACCACCGGACTTTTTTCAATGTAACATTTTTCATACCCGAGAAGGTGTGGCATCCACCCCTAGGAAAAAGCAACCCCCGGCAGAGGGTCAGCTTTGAAGTAGAGGGTAAGTAGAACCCAAATCCAAATTTTTATGAAAATCGGAGCTAGTCGGAAAAATTATTCGGGAAAATGGTCATTGCATTTTATACAAGTCGAGGATCGATTGACCCTTTGAAGAAGTATATTTAATAATGTTCTTTCATAGGAGCAATATTTCCGCCCAAGGTCGGTTTTCTTTTGTTGTCCGAGTGTTTTTTATAAGTACGACGTGAACTTTTCTATTTGTTTTTACAGTGCTGTGCGGTATAAAAGTAGCTCCCACAAAACATTTTAAGTGCTACGATTACCCACATCTGTTTCAGGATTTTACTTTTTCTTTACTTTTAAAATGTTTTTCATCCTTATAAGTGCTGATTTACGGCTTCGTGCCCCGGTTTTTATTACTTTTTACTATTTGACCTTTACCCATACCTAAAGTGCCAATGAGCACTTCAAACTAAAAACCATCTATTTAATAAAAGTTTGTTAATACACGTTAACCTTTAAAAAAATTTCTATCAAGCCTCCATGTATATTAGTCATTTTTAAGAATAAGTGTTCAGAAATACCACGGAAAACGTATGAAACGATATCAAATTGCAATGTATGTTACGTAATATGTTCGTTACACGTCATGCTTGGTTCCTGGTTCGCATTTTACACTACCGATTAGTTAAAAAGTAAGATTTTTTGTCTCAATTGATTTCGAGTAAAATGCCCTTATAAACGAAAGGAATACTTACTTACATAGATCATATAAACGAAAACACCTTTCGCTTTGGCCTCTTGTGCGATACAAGCTGGTGAATAATACGAATTAAAAATTCCCGGTACAATCTGATCATTAATTCCGGGTATAATCGAAGTTGTGCCGATCGATAAATCGAATGACTGAATAATTCGGATTAAAAATCCTCAATTTATTCCAATTGAGAATTCTGAGTATACATAAAATCGGAATCGGTTGGCTACATTTTGGGGATAATTAAAATTAGAAATTTCATTTCGAATATAAATTCCAAGTATAATCGAAATCCGCTGATGTCGAGTGATGGGATAGTTCGAATTATAATTGCTCAGATCATTCTGATTATTGATTCGAGTCGATTCGATTTACTCGAGTCCATACTCCATTATCGATTATTCGATAGTCGAAAAATTAGTTGAACCACCAGTACCCGTTTATTGCAATATTCCGATTACGTTCATCGCCACTAGAAATCATGGTTGTCGAAATTTTTAGCGCTTGCAATTTAAGTTACTGAATTTATTTTAAATCTTTTTTATGGTGGTCTATAATGATAATTTCTATAAATTTGTACTCATTTGTACCGATACACAAAAAATGCATAAAGTTGTTTTATATGCTCCTTCCCTCTACTTCGGATTTATAGGAAGATTGCGATAACAAATTAGATTTCGTGTAACATTAGTAACATTATTGTTTATTCCCAATTTCGGCCATTTTTATTTATTTCATGTTGGTGATATGAAAAATATAAATTATCATCTCCGTTATTTCTCTAAATCCAGTGGTGCCTATTAACAATATTGGATATTTTTACACACATTTCTGTCAAGCACGTTTCAGTTTCCTTTCAGGATTATTGGCTAATAATTCAAACATATACTATAAGTGGCTAGAATTTATATTCGAACTCCGCATAACATAATAGAGAGTTTTATTTATTAGATTTCTTCGAGCTGATAACAAGGATTGACCAAGTTATTCTTTTATACAATTAATCAAGTAGAAGTAACGATAAATGTAAAAGTACGATCGATAACTAAGGGATATAATGGAGAAAAAATTCCATGGCTTACATGCAAATAAATTTTTATCAACCTATTTTATTATTTTAGAATTGATATAAACAGAGAACAAAGTTGGACTGTTTCTAAAATAACTACGTAAGACCGTATAACTTTGTTACGGTTCTATTTATTCAAAGCTTTCTAATGATCATTATTTCTGACTTCGACAAAACTTAAAATACATTAGAGCTTAGTATAATAATTGTGTTCACGAAATCTTTAATAAATTCTGTCTGACTGATTCGATTGTAATCAATTTTGCACTGTTGTTATAAAATAACACACACACCTTGGAAAAACAAAAGGCGCGGGCCCTATTGATAAGGAAAGCATTTTTAAAGGGACCCCTCTTAATTGTTCTTCTGAATATAATTTATTCAAACTTGAAAAAGGGGAACCATTGCACCTAACGGTGGGCAAAAAGAATGCCTTATTGGTGAGCCCAAAGAGGAAGATGGTATATAGGTCGAAAGTTAAGGAATTTATGTCGTCCTGACTTAAAGTGGGAGGTTGGCGGCATGGCCAGAAGATAAGCGCTGAGAGGATTCATTCACGATGGAGATTTGAGAGTGAATAGTTGTGATTTGACCTGGGAATCTGTTTTGTCACAAGTGGTAGTAAGGGATAAGAATTAAGGGAAGATTTTAGTATCCAAAACCAAAGGAAGTATTCAGAGTCCCTAGAATCAGAAGGGACTCCTTGTTTAGTAGTGTGGTTAATTCCATACAAGTGATAAGCCACTTTGCATCGACACTCTTCCCGGATCAGCCAACCCTGACATCTTTGCTTCATTCTTTGAAAGGGCCAGCCTTATCTATCAGTGAGAGTTTGCCACCTAAGTGACAATGAAGAACTAAGGTATGCGTAATTCCTTATCTTGTTAACAAGTCTAAGCAATTGCAATTAAGAGATATTTAATTGTTTGAACTTTGGGGAATGAGTTAAGATTAATCTATTTATATGCACATTGGGGTTTAATCAAGATACACTTCTTTGTTAAAACTTTTGGTGGATTTAGTTAAGAGATATTTATTTTGGAGTGAAGGCTTTCCCTGCCGGAGTCTTGAATTATGTATTCTTCTGGGCTATAAGGCCATGGTCATGGACGAACGTTAGGACGCAATGACCTACAAATACTACGGCCTTATAAGCCGGGTGAAATCATATATTAAGGTGAATGAATGAAAGATGAAACGATTCATTAGAGTATTAAAGATCACGTGAACTTAAACTTCGATTATTTTGTCTTACTCCCGTTGAGAGAAAAAGTTTCTCTCAATACTCTCGCTAGCTGGGCTTAACTTCATTCTACAAACAGAATGTAACAACTTAGTAAACCGATAAACTACAGGATAACTTAACTGGATGTGGAGTTTACTTTAAAAAAATTCACCTCAAACTGGCCCCACGCCCCAGAAAAACTCTATTTCCACCTCACAACCGACAAGAGCTGTTAAGAGAAATTCCCGGCTCAAGAAAATAAAAAGATCTCCCATAACTTTCCGTATCATATACACTACAACATATACGACTAAAACGTATCAAGCGAAAGTTAGGGAGAGTTGTGTTCGTGAGATGCTCCGCTGAAACATTATACTTGTCAAATCGAAACTTCGACGCGAGCGGCAAACTTCGCGAAACCGTATTAACAGCACACCAGTTCTACTTAACGATGTCGTATGGTCGGGATGTGCTACTTCCACCCGGACCTTTTATGCGGGATTCTGGGTCAGATCTGCCGACGACTTTTTCGAAATTGATAGGTTAAATCCCACCGATAAAGACAAAATTAACATTAGAGAGAAAAATTTTAATTATCAAGGCACACTAGCGCAAACTCAATCGTTTTCCAGTAATGATCCTCGTAAGAGTTAATTCATATGGATTATTTTCGTCGTAAATTATTCTGCAAATAATAATTTATAAAAATGTTCCACTTTTAACATGCTGATAGTTTGTAAGCGACAAAATTGTGCAAGACAGATTCACAAAGAGGGTATTGAAGAAATTAACCAGATGAAGTGTATTCATCAATTTTCCTGCGAGTTGCTCAAATATATAAAAACCTGCACCGCAAAGTAAGGGGGAGGGATAAAAGTACCGCTCAATCCGGTATTCTTATCCAGTTTCAATTCATTTACTTCAGTAAATTATTTCCCATTCATTTATTTTCATTTGCGCTTCAGTTGGGTCGAGTAGCCGAAAGGATTACTGAGAGAAGAGGGGGAATCCTCAGTGAGCACATGAAATGTTTATTTCACCTGGACGTTTGTGGAATATAGAATGTCTCTTAATGGATATTCTCGGTTCGGCGATCAGGCGCGTATTTTAAAATATATATATACAGAAATCGCAGACGAACTGATATAAACAAAGGACATTTGAAAGCTTCAATAATCGATTATGTCACTCATATATTCATTGCTCGATAATTACTCTTTTTATATGCCAGATGTTCAAGAACTCCGTTTCCTTGGATTACGTTGTTTTTAACTTTTTCCTATTTTAAGCTCTTATGAACTTATGAATATATATATATATATATATATATATATATATATATATAATGTTATTTAATCTGAGTCTTTATTCGGATAAGTATGAAGTAAATGGTAATCCAAATTAATCTGATTAAGCCTCTCTAGATTGTTAAACTAGAGAGGAGTTTCGGAAGCTCCGTAAACAAGTTCGAGTTTTTATTGCGACATAACCCAAGGAGTTATAGTGGTAGTTACGTACACAATGGAAAATCTTTCACATTGATAGCAAAAATGGAAGTATAAATGTGAATGGTTTATTTGGTCACTTTTTCATTTTAATTATTTGTCATTTGATTCCTATTTCTAAGGCTAAGTAGGGTACGTTAAATGAGGGCCCCTGATGTTTATACTTAGTCACTGGAATTAATTCAAATATATATATATATATATATATATATATATATATATATATATAAATGGGTCCTGCAAGAAGAATTGCATTCAAAATTTGAGTGATATCGCGTCTAAAATTTTTTTGATGTTTGTTTAATTGTTCATTTGGATTCTGATGGATATTTGATTGATAATTTTTATATAATTTTTGAGGTCATTCGAGATAAAAGAATTTGAAAATCAGGAATTTGACATGCAGTTGTCAGTCTCATGTTTCTTTTGTAGAAATATCTGAGAAACCTCTTGCATCTGCTAGTTACAAATTTTTCTCATTAGTAATTTATTGTCATTCAAAGTGGTCTTGACCATGCATTATGTATATAATTTAAAATGTGGTATAAAAAATTCATTGTATTTTAGTTTAAGCAATATATAGTAATATATATTTATATATATAATATATATAATAATATATATTATTTTATAGATAGCAACGTCATTATAACTGAAAAATTAAATTCAAATGGTCCCCGTAAATTTTATACTGCTTACCGTGTCAAACGATTGAATAATAAATTGCGACACCTTTATGTGTAATTAATCGTACACTCGTTAACATGTCTATCGCTCCCTCTCCCTCCCTCTTCTCGTTTCCTCGCAGCACGCACTCCACTCTCCATAGTTGACGGTGTGCCTTATTTATGTTGAAAGCTATGAGAAATGAAAGGGAAAATAGGGTTTATGGAGAAACGTCATAATTTACGCGGGAGGCGGAGGGGTAACGTGCGAAAAAGAGAAAGGTAGAAGGGGCTTTCTGGAAATGACTTTCTGGATGGGCGGCTCCACCTAACAGCTTTTATATCCCTTATAGTTGCCACGTTCACGTTAAGGTTTTACTTTTGTAATGGCTGCCCAGGAATATTTATAAGCGCCGATTTGCCTCGGGCGGATTTTCGAATTTCCTTTGATTCTTTTTCGTCGGGGAGACTTCCGGGAATTATTCCACTTCGTGAAACGGTACCTAAGGTACACCTCGATAAAATGCGAGGAAAGTTGTTGGCGAACAAACGTTAAATTTTCGCTTAGTTAATGAGGTTGGTACTGCAACCACCTCCTTGCTGGCGTGGGTTGTTTACTTGTATTATTTTTGTTTGAGAGTTTGTTGATAACGGTGATAATGGCGGATTTCCATTGAATATGAGTATGTATTGTATATAGAAGCTTTAGGACTGATCGAGAAAAATTGTAGTTTATGTTATATTTCTGAATATTTGGAAACATTCATATTATCCAAAGATGATCGTAGAACGATTAGAAAACACCATTTTGAAAATTAGGAAACAGGTACTATACTTTAACATTTTCATTTTTTTTTAATTGTTGCTAACTCTTTTGCTGTTTATCTAGTCCACATTTGTACTGACTTTGAAGAAAACGTATGCTTAATCCTAACTCTGATCGAAAACTCTCACAAACTCAAGTTAAAATAACAAAAACAATTGCAATACGCGTTAACAAATACACTTGACTTTATACCAAGCGCATTTAAAAAATACGTTTTTACCATAGGATAAAAGCAGAGTATTCATATAACGTACCGTTTAACCTTCCGCCGTAAATTTGAGCGCCGAGCACGTGTTCATTTTTAGTCGTCACTAGAGTTCAGTGGTGTGTGTATTCAATTGCAATTATTATTTTAAAATGGCTTTTTGCAGACCTTTCGACGTGGACGAAAGTAATAATGGCATTATAATAATTATAATAATAATGACATTATATACAATACAAATAATGTTACAGAAACAAATTAAATTTCGGATTAATTTGGGAATACATATGCGGGTATTAATTAAACTTAAAAATGTAATCTCCAAGAGGATATTTATGGATACGTGTAAAGAAACGAATCAAAAAAAATGAAAAAAAAAATATATATAAAAATTATAAAATATTATAAAGAAATGCTTTATACTGCTTTATTTTACTTATTTATGCTTTATTTGCTGTTACTATTCATCTTGCATTGGTTACACTTATTCTTTTTCGGTTTGCATTTTAAATTAACTTGCATTTATTTTGCTAACAATTAACAACCATCCCTCCTAATAGCTATACAAATCATATTTCCTATCCGGGCAAAGTTTATTTACACCTCCTGGTGGTCTTTACCGGACAATGAAATTTTTTGATACTTTATTTAATTAGATACTTATTTTAGTTATTTTGTTTTGTACAAACTTTTATGTAAAATAAATAATAATGTTATTATTATTTAACTCCAAAATAATGTTACCACTACCTAAAATTCGTCATAAAATTTCGTTGACAATCTTTTATTTTTCTTTAAATATGGCACGCCTATAGACCGGTATCTCCGTCTTTGTGTGGCGTTAGGTTGGCTATTAAATTATATTGTTTTTTTTCTAACTTGACCAATTCTGACTGGGACTGTACGGTCTTTCCAATATATTTTTCGAAGTGTTTCTTGGAAAAGTATTTTTATTTTTCTTCTCTAGCGTTATGAACTGCAACATTATATGCACTATTGCTTTTACTTATCTAAACACCTGCTTCATTTAAATATAAGGAATTTATTACAAAGGAATTATTTGAGAGGAGTGCGCACATTGTACCCATGTAACGTATGTACGTGATGTGAACGAACACATGCTGGAGGCTTTCATTTATCATCTCTCAAATAATAAAAGAAGTAAAATTTTTCATTTAGCAAAAAAGGTCATGGTTTTCTTGCGAACAAACGTAATTATAAAAAAATCAATCTCTCCTGATTTGCCGGCGACGAATTACCGGCCAGTAAAACTTTTGTAATTTTTCACGTCACCCGAGGCTATTTCGTTCCCCCCTCGTTTCACCCTCTTCTTGCTTTTGTGGCATTCGCAGGCCACTTTCACCAGCTCGTATTTTATTTCACATACGATGACTGATATCCGAATCCGGGAAGTGTTCAGGAGCGAAATCAGTAGACGCATTAAATGGCCCGGAAACCAAATATACATTCCGCGATTTGTAAAATCTTTAGAGGGGCGGGCGAGAGGGAGTCGTTTCCATCTTCTGTAAAAAATTAATGCCCCCTGTGGGTTCACGCCCGGTACGTGCGTGTGTTTTCTCTTTGGTACAATATCTGCAAGCTTTTTCGTCGCGTTAAGTATTCAAAGACAATTTCTTTTGCTTAGATTTTACGTATATGGGGATTTAAATGTGAAAGTGTCTTTTGGAACATTTTGAATGTTTTAAATGGATCAGAGGTGTGACTGATGTTGGGATATTTTCTATTATCAAATTAGGCTCTTACAGTTATGAATAGGGTATAAATAAAAATTAATAATATCCTATGGAAAAGATCGAACATTGTGCCTTCACCAAATACTACCACGTTTAGGTTTAATATTTTTCATGTCTGCACTTTTGTTTCAATATTAATTTCTAATTATTACGTGTTTAATAACTCGCTCTGGTCTCTAACTCATTTGGCTGTTCTGTACAAATTTTGCAGTCGCATTTACACTAAGCCTTCCTGATATACTAAAGACGAAATTTTGAACATAGCTCAGATCCGGATTACAATGTAATTTTAACTTTTTAGTTAGAGCTGTCGAGAAGAGAGGAAAAGATTGTTAAAAAATAAGTCCATACGACGTACAAAAAGATTTGTTATAATGACAAACCTGTCATAATCTCAACAAGATATTCCTGTTCTGGGAGTTTACAGAATGTTCAAGGCGGTGCTAAATCACCGCTGCTCCTACTCTGAAACGTTTAAAACTTCATAAATATTGTGGAATGCTCCTGAGACTATAATATTTCAAGACGGTTCGAGAATGTTCCAGAGTGTTCCAGAATACTATGAACTCTTCCCATAAGTTCAAGAATGTTTCAAAATGTTCTAGAATATTGTGGTTGTTTCGGATCGTTCGTTAATATTACAGCATGCGCAAAAGTGTTCTAGAATCATTTAAAGATTCTAGATCTTCGAAGGACATTTCTAAACAGACATTTTCTTGCATTCTAACAATTTTGTTTCCTGGTAGAGTAATGACCAAATTCAATACTTGCTGATGCCGGAAAGTTTTAGAGCCTATAAAGACTGTTTTGTTCATCTGCTGCGTATTATATGTGGTATTACCCGGCAGACAGTATTTGTCTGCAGCAAAAACCGGGACCAATATTCCCAGCTTAGGAGACTGCACACTATACTGTAATTTTAGGTAAATACAAAGGCCTTTAATGTAATTCACGAGGGTTGGTGTCTGCCCCGTAAGTCATGTTTTGTTTATTGAGGTATCCACTCAAGCGTAAATGGGTCTCAAGACTTAAAAAGACAATCGGGTCTTCAGGAAAATTTTCAGGTAGTACCTCACAGGCGTTCCTCCGAAAATTCCACTCACAGAGTTGTAAGGATGGTAATGAAGATCATTATGAAGAATTCGCCTCACCGAATGATCGGAAAGTTTAAGGCAGACACATGTTTCCGCGCAGAACGCCGTGAAGATCGCAATATTGAGGCTCTCACAGCATCGATGTTTTCTGGTGTTCTAATGGGCCGACGTACTCCAATTTTTCGTCTTGTCACACTCCCGATTTGTCTGAACGAAGCCACCCATGTAACGATCGATTTCCGATCTGGGACTGGGCCTACCGGGGCCACATTGAACTGATTTCGAAAGGCATTCTGGGTTGCGATCACAGAACGTCCATTCGAAAAGTAGGCCTCGACGGCAAACACACGCTGTTCACTGTTTCAACGCATCATGGCAACTGAACGGGTGGGGGACAAAACTTTAGAAGTATGCCTGCTCAATATGACTATTCTAGGCCCACTACGACCTCTACAGCCATGCATTTCAAAAAAGGGAAGTTGTGATGCCGCACCCCTTATTTACTTGCAAATTTATATTATTTGTTATGTGCATCATTAACTTAGTATAAATGTTAAAATGAGGATTGAGTGGTTGCTCAGCCATGGGCTGAATTGATGTCGCGCCCTGTGTCTAAACGAGGTTTTGCACCGTCAAATATCAAAATTGTCGGACATGGGCTTTCACACTATGGAGAAGGGTAAGCTAATAATTAATATCATCATGCGTAATATTTCTTTACGCAGTCTTGGTTGAAATCATTGAAACCTGTTAGTGATTTATCTTCTTATTCCGCTTTAAATATTTTCCTACAATCATTGATGTTCATGTTTAGAACAAGTAAAAAAGGAACATATTCTTCTTCTATTGATCGAACGTAAGAAATATACATAACAATTCGATGTTTCGGAAAAATCCAACGTGTTACGTATTATGGTTAGGTATATCGTGTCATGGTCCGTTGAGTTACGTTGTTTGTAACTGACATTTTCGGCCGTTTCCATTACGTCTTATATGTCATGTAAATAGAATTGTGAAGAAGCCGCAAAAAGGCATCATGCTGGCATTCACCATTTTTTATATAACGTAATTTTCTAATTCCTTGTAAAGAAAAAACCATCTCCTTTAAAAAGATACGTGCAGTTTCACAGAATTTTTTTAGGTATCCACTGACAACGTAAAAATCTATTTTCATGAAGGAGGAAGTTTCGGCATCCCTACTGCAACATTTAAAACAAGTCACATAATATTTATCAGACAATGCGGTTTGCGGACAAGTTCCCCTCTGCATCTTTTAAACTCCAACTGAGAGAAAGCAAACTCATTATTCATTGTTTCTTTTAAATACAGTTTTCCGTGACCACTTTCGGCAGCACCAATGTGCCAAGTGTTATGACAGCTTTTCGATGGAATATCTCGGGCGCTTTCATTAGCGGTAAATGATTAATTCCCTTCGCACCAACGACGTGTATGAATTAGCCTTTTTTCACCTGGTTACATGTCATTATTTCGGTGTTGCCACATTCCGATAGCATCTTCGAGTACGACGCGGCACACTTTTCACCGCTCGACTTATCGCAACAGTTTCAGATAGGGAATACGCATACGTTAAATCAAATGGTGTGAAGTGAATGAATTCGATCAGATTAAAAGTCGGAACGAAATTTTACTTGAAAGTAGCATTCGCCTCTCACTTGATAACAGTCAAATAAGTGATAACATCAGGTAAAAGTGTAATTTAAAGCATGAAATGCATTATAGAGTTTTGAAAACAAAAAGTTGACTAAATAATTTCTGTACAATGGTGAACAATTTGGCCTCAATGGAGAAATGATATTCAAAAGGCCTTTCATTCAGAATGCCCTGTTCAGAATTCAACCCTAAAAAATTCCATTTTTGTACTTTAATATAACTCAGCACTATTTAGATTCATGAAGCTATGGAATATAAAATTGCCCCGCCGCCAAATATTCCCTTATTACAATTAAGAAACTAGTTGTTCCTATATGCTGAATAATTCTTATCTTTAAAAATTGGGGTTAAAACATTGTGGAAAAGTCTGAAAAATAACAATGAGTTCAGGGGTATAACTACTAAACAAAAAGCAACTAACATATTACGTCGGAAAATTGTTAGTTAGTATAATTTTTTCCGACACTCCTCGGCCTTTTTTCTCTGTTGTACTTGTACTGATATTGGGAGCCTGCTGTATAAACATGTACTACATATTCAATGCTAAATTTCATTTGAACGATATATATTTGAATAATTAATTTGTCACAACTACACAGCGGCATTTTGAGCGTTCCGATCCTGCGAATTTAATATTCATTTATCGTTCGATTAGCCTCGTTATATTTTGTTCCATTCAATAATCCAATCAACGCCGCAGTAACTGTGGACATCGGAATAAGTTTTAAACGATTTCAATCGTACCAATTAATTGTTCGAATCTTTCACGTGGCGCTGTGGCTTCGACAAATATCCTTGGGGTTCAATGGAACAAGTACGAAATTTGCCTTAATAATTAAATGTGGCATTACTGTGAAATCATGTTGTATGTAAGTAATCGGTAAAGGTAAATATTTTTTAAAGCTGGGCTCTCAATAAAATCAGGAATGGTGTACTTAGGGAAATGCGAATTCGCCATTTATTGACATGTGCATATGAAGTGATCCACCAAATTCTATATTTTACGAAATCCACTGATTTTAGTAAATTGAAGAGGAAATAACGATGAGAGTACTTATTGGGAATATACTAAGCTTCCATATTTCATCATTATACATAGTATAAATTTTTAATCAGCTTACTAAATCCGTTTTTAACATTTTATCAAGTTTGAAGGAAGTTTGAGTTATAAATAGCGGGTTTCAAGTTATAACTTTAGACCTCATTGTAGCTCAGTATCGGTTGGTCATATATATTGATTTCTTGCAATTTAATCCTGTGTACAGCGGGAAACACAAGGTAAAATTTATTATTGACTTATTTATTGTTTTGGAAGGTTCAAACATATGCAATAACTGAATCTTACGGAAACATTATGAAAATTATTGATTCAACAGTTTAATAAATTGAAATCATATTTGAATTAGAAGAACGGACATTCCATGGTCTAGAATTCAATTAATGATGTTTTACTAAGTTTCAACCCTTAGGAGATTCTTGTGGTAACAAAATTACAGGGTTTTTAACAGCTTGAAAAGTGTTAATGATGACGTTATAATGAACGAAAATGTGTTATCTGCGTATAACATAATTTATCATTTATTGGAATCCGTTAATAATCAAAAACCACAGCTTACGAAGAAAATGTAATTAAATTAAAATTTAAATTTAAGCATCCTATAAACTGAAATTGCGTTTAAATATGCAGAACAAATATTGTCTTATGTTAGGGAACAAAAATCCTAATAACTAACTCCTTTTGACAAAATTTTAAAAAGCTCCCTCGTTTCTTGCTCTATTTGGTTTCTTTTCCTAGCTATACATGCGTAGTAGATATACTAGACACATAGTATATATATATATATATATATATATATATATATATATATATATATATATATATATATATATATATATATATATATATATATATATATATATATATATATATATATATATATATATATATATATATATATATATATATATATATATACACTCATAAATATTTTTCTATAGTTTCCGAAATACGTATTTCTTAGAACAGTGGAAGGAGCACAATTAGACATTTAATGTACATAATGCATGTCCTCGCATGTCCAAGGATTGCGAATACGTTGTCAATTTTGAAATTGGTGAATGGGTTTTCAGTTTTTCCGAGATTTGCAGACACGGAGGATGATCAGGTGCCAGTTTTTAGTGACTTTGCTCTCTAAAGGTACGAGTAGTTTATGCCCAGGAAAAGATCCAGGAAGTACTTGGAAATATACACACAATTTGGAGAATATACTTAATTTATTTTGTTTAAGATAAATCTTGACAACACTGTCAAAACACACAGCAGGCAATGACATCAATAATCTTCATTTATATTAGAGAGGGCGTAGGAAAATAAAACCAATGTCTTGATTTAGACGTCAATGAAATTAACGGATTTACGAAAATATCTATACAGGTTTTAGTTAAAATTTTTAATCAGTGGTGATTATGGTGTGGTGGTATTGTGACAAAAAATAGTTCAATGGATTTGTTAATTCACCTAAAATGTCATACGTTACATATTAATGCGATAGAATGAATCACTTCGGGGATAATTAAATTTCCAACCCCATTGTCTTTACTGCGCGCTTTAGCCATTTTTAATTAATCATTGGTGGTGTTTTCGATGTTATTGAAAAGAACAAATTCATTTAGAAACTCAGGCTGGCTGCACTGAAAATAAAGTTCAAGGTTAAATCTTAAAATTCTCATATTCGTAGTACGCTGTAGTAATATGTGCTGAAGACTAGAAAATAATTTAAATCGAATATAATGACTGCATCTAACCATTTATGAAGTTCTTAATAAATCTAAGCGGACTTGAGTTTCAACACGTACCTTCCGACTCTTTAAATTGACGTCAGTTAGATTTCTGGCAGTCGTGTTTTTAATATATTCATATACGCATACCTACCGTTCATATATAGTTTCGGATTCCGTTTATATGACTGATGATATGTCTCCTCTTGCCCTCTATCAGATAACTATCATTCTATCAGAGTACTATGGGATCCGCTGTAGTGCATAGGGATAGGAACGTTTCGAGACTTTGGATGCATTTGCGTAACTAAAAGGTTCCTCGATAGATTATATCCCGTCGAGTAGCTCGTCAGCTCTCGTCGGTAATCTCGACATTATTGATGGGCAACCCTTTCGCGCACCGTGCAGACGAAGGGAAAAAAAAGGAAAGTGTTGTGCCTTGATCTGGATGTCTTGGTGTTTAAAGAGAAATAGTGAGGGAGGCGT
Source organism: Cryptocephalus primarius (assembly GCA_963576515.1). NCBI lineage: Eukaryota > Metazoa > Arthropoda > Insecta > Coleoptera > Chrysomelidae > Cryptocephalus > Cryptocephalus primarius. Next base: position 7,661,054 of record OY754938.1, on the reverse strand, counting down.
TGTTGCGTACCAGTGCCTCCACGATATATCACTGTCAACGAACAGGGCGAAATTCAGTCGGAGAGATTGAACTTTCACGCTTTATTTATTTACATAGCAGTTTTTTTTTTGTTTGGGTTCAGCATTCAGTTGAGCAGCTAATGTTATTTTGTTAAGCTCAACACCTGAAAAATGTGTATTACCTACTTCGAAAGCGAAGCAAGAAAAATATAAATGATGCGTAGTCGTGTTTAGAATGCGACGTTGTTTTGATAAAGGTTGTTGGGGTGTTATTTATGATGGCGTTACTAAGGAGGTAAACACTGTATTGTTTGGCTACCCAAGAAACATGTTAGAAGGTAAACTTGAACGTGAATATAAATTTTCATGATATAATGCGGGAAAGCGTGCAACGAAACTTCAGACTAAGAATGAATTAATGGGATATGCAACCGATTTCCAGTACAAAAAAATCACAATTAAATAAATAGAATCCTTCACTTCTGACAATACCTACTACTAATAAAGTTTTATTGATGACTTCAAATTTCTGGAGAAAGCACGCTAATTCATTACACTTTCGACATACCTTTATTGAAATATCGAAAAGAATCCAGAAATTGCCTCGTAAGCGTTCCGAACTGCTTATTGCAATTAAGGCAACTTCCGGGCGCTTTTTGCCGATCGACTTTTACTCGAATAGTTTGCGAGCTAATTTGTTTCAGTGTCGGAAGATTAACTTATTGACTTAAAAGTTCGGATAGCGCCTTCTTTAGAACTTGTTAACAAGCTCGAGAACGTGGGTCGACGGATTAAAGGCGTTGGAAATTCAAAGTAAACATATTTAATCAAGATGCGATTTGATGGAGTGGAGAGACCGACCACCTTCTCTCTCTTTCTCACCCTAATTCTTAGTGGAAGAAAGTTTTTTTTCCTTTCTCGAATGTTATCGATCTTAGAAAATTAAATATGCGGGAAACGTAGGCGATGTTATGATTCACGCTCTAATACATATTAATGATTTTCATGGGCTGCTAATGTGTCTACCTTTGGTATATTCAGATTGGAGCTTTACTTAATTTTGTAGGCAGCGCTCATTATATTTATAACTGCCGTAATACAAACTACCAATAATGATAATTTGGGAACAGGGAATAATTTGGGAATCATAATTTGTAATTCAAGTAAAAGTAACTATTCTTATACTTTGATCGCTAATGTGGGAGATTTTTACGTACTTTGCCGATATAGCGGTAGTGGTGGCCGTCGTATTATTTTATGCCTTGAGACTAATAGTTTTATATCATATGCGAGAATATTATTTTTTAGACCAAGGTCATGTAAATTTTTCAAGATAATTAACTTCATTTGATTGGACTTTTAGAAAAATATTGAAACTGGTTTTAATTCCAAATTGACGAAGCAAGCGCTTAGTTAAAAGTACAGTTTCTGGAGAAATAATTGGACGCATATGACAAATCGTTGTGAATTGCAGAAAGACGAATTTGATTGAAGTCATATTTTCGGATAGAAGTTAACATAATCAGTTGGAGTCCCTGTGATTTTTGGAAAATCTGCTGAAATGAACTTAAAAGACAGATTTCATAACCAAACTTTGATTAACTGATTCTTGAAAAATTGGCTAGATTACACTATGCTTTTCTGAAAATTAATTTATGAGGCAGGTTCTCTGTTAAAAGTATTATTTTTAGAAAACAGACTGGACAAATAGTTAACAGGAACAAGCTTCTCGGTTATGCCTGTGCAAAGTGTTTGCAAAAAAGCACAGATATAAGACGTTACCGAAATATTCAAAATAATCAATCGTCCGCTACTGCAATACTATCGCATTTATGATTTTCGAACCCTTGTAGAATAGAAGAAAATTCCGCCATTTTGTGACTCCATCCATCTTCCGTAAATGCTAATAATTCTTAACACATTTGTGGTATATCCAAAATGTAACATTGGATATACCACACTCGTACACACTGGACCATTGGTACACAAGAAGCAAAAAATGATATGAAATTAAGTTGAAATGAATTATCTTAAGAAAGAGAAACTCTTCCTGACGTTTTCATGTACTCATATGGTTAATCTTCACCTCTACCGTCTCTGCTCATAAGTAATCCAAGGGATTGTTAGAACATTATATTCTCATACTAATTGCAAGTACTATTTAATGTTTGTGGTAATAAATGGCACATTTCTTTTGAACTCCACTTTTCCATTACCGTTTACAATATAAAAACATTTCCCATTTAGCTTGTCTGAGATATCGCAGGATCAATTTCACCACCGGGAAACGCATTTTTTTACCGAGGCAAAATTTAAGCCCTTTCCAATATTCATAACTTACCTGAGCGGAAGCGGCCCCCCGTTACGAAGGCGGGGGTGGGGGTGAAGAAGCAAAACACGTTTTCCAATTATTTACAAATTGTTTGGTTGTTATTATTATCGACGTGGGTGGTGGTGGTGAAGGGGTCGTAAATACAATACTGCTTTCTTGTTTTATGAATAGTTCGGGGAATCGTAGTTGTAGGGTTTTCAGCGGTAGTCAACCGCCATTCGAACACGTGACTTCTTTAGACGCAATTTGTCGGGACGCTTGTTAAAGTGGCATTGTGTTCGTTTTGGGTTACGCATTATTAAAACCTATTTATAAATCTGGTATAAATGTGACGTTCTTATGTAACAAAACAATATTTGAGTGTAATATACAATTCAAAGTAAAATCAGAGTAAAAAGTAACAGAGAAGAAATTAAAATTTCGTTTTAACACGTTGACACAAATAGGTACGACTTCGCAAACTTTTCCAACGATTTAAGTTTGCATAAACGATAAAAATGTTACTTACAGTGGTGAAGCTACTCAACAGCCATGGTATTTACGTAGAAACTAAGAGACGATTCAAAAAATTGAAACATTTTTTTAAAAAGTCGTAAAGGGCACTTTACCCACGAGAAGTTTTAATCTGAGAATTTAAAAGGACTTTGGCGATTTATTTCTACCACATTAATACCTATCATTTTTGATTAATACATTTTTTCTAAAATCCTCCTAAAAGCCATTTTACTCTTGAGATTTCCTAACAGCTTGTACACTTATATAGATCTGCTTTATGTGAGAAAATTATACGATGGACCCTTCGCCATTTTATATGATAAAACACTATATTTTATATTTACTCTAGAATCTAGAGTAGCAGTATTTAACCTTTTAGTGATGAGGGATAGTTCTGTAAAATTTTTGCCATGAGCCATCAGTGCTTCGGCGGTAATATCAACTTACATAAGTTAGTTCTAGAAATTACACATGCCCAAGTTTATTCAAAACCAAGAGTATTACCATATTTGCAAATGTTTTACTTGTATTTTGTTAATTAAATGCGATTTTCATGACTGAATACTGTTTATCAACTATTGAATTATTGGTGCAATAACACCCAAAAGCAAACGCATGTCAGCACTAACATCCAAAGGATTTTGAAGTTAATGTTCAACTACGAAAAGTATCGAGAAAAACTGCTTGCATGTGTATGTTGAAAATAAAGTTAGGAACGTAATGCCATTTGTCGAATTTTAGAGACAGAAATTAATTTTTGGCTCCAAAAATTTTCAAGTTTCCTTGTCGTTTGTCTCGAATGTATCCCAGCATTTTGATTAACACTTCCTGAATTTTGTCGGCCTTCGTTCTCGCAGTCAGGAAAATAGTAATCGAATTCATTTTTACATTTTGCAAAATGCGGTGTAATGTTAATTGATATTACTAGTTTAATCTCAGTATACCGCCCGTCAAAAATTGAATTCAGTGCATCAAACACACAAAATTTCACTCTTTCAAATTTGCCGATCCATAAGTCCATCATAGCGATAAAGGCACCACTTTTAGATAAATCCAACTTCATATTTCCTGACCGTAACTAATAAAAATATATAATTTCGATGTGAATAACTTCTCGTGAACATGTTATGTAATCAATTAAATATTATTGACTAAGACAATAAAGAACAATTATAGTATAAAGTACAATAAGTATAGTATAGTATAGTATAAAGTACAATAAAGTACAATAGTACAAGTAGTACTAATATAAGGATTCGGATGTACATTAGGTACGTGGCCAAAAATATTTTGAAATTTTTATAATGCTTTCCGCGTAAGCATCGGTTGGAATGCGTCGCTTTGTATATCTGATATTGCACGATATTCAAATGCTGAAGTTCTCATTATTTCAAACAACCTTTTTGTTCAAAATTTAATTTTTCCCTGTCTCTATCATCTTCAGTTCCTATGTACGCTATGGTATATACGGTAGGTATGTGTGCGGAAGTAATGCATTATGGCTGCACGCACGTCATAAATGACATCCATCTTAACGAGAGAAGACAACAAAGGACTCCCTATCCCTATTAAAAAACGTCTCCTTGAAATTAACGCATGGAAGGGAGAAAGGTATCTCGTCGTTTAAAACATGTCCGCACGAAATAACTAAATGCCTGAAATAGACATCGAGAATGATGACGTACGATTAATCCGATAACCGTTATTTTTCATCGACAAAAACAGCTGTTGTTGATGCGCGGAAAAACTTGTATTTATGCAGATATTGTACAATCAGTTCGGACGTTTTATAATCATTCACGCAGCAGGAGACCCTTTCCTGCAAACGAAACCGATACCGAGGAAATTACAACCGATCCATGGGCGGAACGATTCCGGGTTGCTTCCCGGAAACGGAATGCTCGTTTTCGATAAAGGATAACGCTTGGCGGTTAATTGCTTTGAACGAAATTTGCAACAAATCTAATTTTATCTAAAAATTGAAAGGGACAGGTCTTAAAAATTCCTACGAGAAATTCACCATCAAAATGGGGGATACACAAGTTAACATTTAGCAACTTTTTCATATTTTCGTAAGATTTAGAGAAATTGTGATCCCCTTATTAATTACAGACCTTTAGGGCAATGATAATGAACAGTCAGTGAGACGACATGTAAGTAGAGCCGCAAGCAAATCCTAAGTAAGATCTTCCTTTCATATTTTTATGGCCAGTAAGATACTATCGTTATAGCAGAGTAACTAACAGATAAAAAAAAATAGAAACGGAATAAGTAACGAATATCGCGTTCCAGTGGTTATCAAGTTGCGGATTTTCCAATTTCTGATCAAATGTGCATTGGTTTGTGTCAGGTTTGTGACGATTTTCCATTGATTTTAATGACAAGCTATTACACTCATTTCCTAATACATTACGAAGAAACTAAAAATATCTTATTTTGCAAAAGCAGGAAAGAATATTTCACAAAAAATATTAGTGCGCCAATACCCCTACAGAAAATTTAGGATTGTTACAGAAACTAAAAACATTGGACTAACGAAAATCTTACAACCCCCAGTAATAACTAAAGTAACCCTTATGGTAAATAAACACATTTAACAAACACACAAATATTTTATAATTTTCTCTAATAATGAAAAACAAGAAAAGAAGCTATTTAAATACTACTAACTAAATAATACTTAATTACTAAAATTTCAGGTAACCAGAACTTTTTAAATATAAATCTGCAAATTTCTCGTTGCTGTGCTTGAGCTTACATGATTCCAATTCTCCATTTAGTAATTTTTAAGAAAACTCTCGTTCGCTTCTTCTATATCTCGTATGTTCCTGATATGAATATTGAAGTGTGAAGATGTGTTTTTCTCTTTAGATTCTACTACAAAGGAGAATGCTCTTCTACTGTGTTATAAAAGTTTCATGTTCTTTCTGGTTCTAGTGAGACGTCACAGACATGGACGATAGTGATGCATCCCCGCATGATGTCAGCTGCAAAGTCTACAAGGAATAAATTTAATCGGGGTGAAAGATATAGAGAAAGCGAATTGAACACGGAACGGAACATATTGTAACAGAGTGTTCTGATTTTAAACACGAGAGGGTGCCACTACCGCCAATGTTTGTGATGTGCATTTCTCGCCGGAAAATAAATGTGAACATTTTGCGGCCTCATAGGAATATATTGAATCTGTTTTTTCACCCGAAACTGAAATTTCAATTTCAGTTTCACGTTCATGTGTTTGAATGTGTGGATCTATATTTTGTACATTTGCAGATACAATAACAGATAATTTTTGCCTAAAAATTTTAACGACATTTTCTGCTGATAATAATTGTGACACCCTGCTACTTCTGGGTTCTTATATATCCCTAATCTCCTGATTCTACCTGCTCTAATTTTTTTGTTATTGTCGATGGTCGATGGTGGTTTCGTTCGGTATGTTACAGTTCCCCGCGCGGCAGTAAAAAATATACTAACTCTCAGCACAATAAATGTGGGAAGCAATGTCAGTTCCCCGCGCCACCTTACGGGGATCCCGCGGCATCCATGGTCGCGACAGTAATCATATCAGAAAAGAAATCCCAGGAAGGTATATGTTAGTGCGAAAATAAGTCCTGCATATGTGTAAATGATTTTCTCAAAATTTATCTTAATAATTAAAAATCTTAATCCCTAATATCCTTCGTATCCCTTAATTGCTACAATCTGAAAGGCAAGTTAGCGGTCGCAATAACCCTCGACGGATTCTCTGCAGGTAGCTTGTGCGGAACTGGAACATATTTGTGAGGATAAATTTTTATGGTCGGGGAATTGGCATCAACCCCTGTCGTTTAGCTTCTTTCTAGGATCCAGGTACATATATTTTCTGTTTTGATTATGTTAAACTAGCTAACACCACCCATAATCTTTTCAAAATTTATACTTTCAATAGGCCTACATTATTTTTGTGTCTATCACACAAAGCTAAAGTTGAAGCTTTATATTTCGTTTTCAGAGTACAGTGTGATGTTTTTCCTTCAATCCTCAAAAATTCTGATACATCTGTAAAAGGGTAAAAATTACAACATTTATTGCAGCTATCGAAGGTATATAGATCTACGCAGATACAAGCCTCATAATACAGCCTCATAATACATACATCATAAATATGATGTCAAATAATTAAAGGGCATACAGATGAATTGAAGATATGAAGAAAAGGTCATCTAAATATGGGTTCAAATATGCTTGTTTGGGTAGTTACATTTCTTCAAAACTACAAATAGGAAGAAGGTTTTTATCTAACAGGTAGCACCGTAAACGTAAAATTTGGAATAGTGGGATATTTGCTAAGATAAATCGTTATATAGCATTAGAGGTTCGATCTGTAACATAGGGGCATATAAACTGGGGTTGGCCTTTGATGAAAGTTTCCAGATATTTGTTGTTATGGATTACTCTAGATTTTGTCACATAATATGGCCAAAGAGACATCTATACTTAGAAAGAGGTACTCTTGTTTAAAACTGATAGATTAAGGACGTGTTTTGCAATTTTCCTCTACGAGTACGTAATATTAAAGGCATTCGCCATTTCTACAATTCTCAAACTTCAAGGAAAATTATCAGTAACAACCATAGTGTAAGTAATGAATACACTTTTTTAAGAAACTTACTGTTCTGTATATAACCAATATTACCCAGTAAATCAGAATTTTTGTTTTTAAAACTTTTTTTGCACATTAAAACTGAAAAGGTTCGTTGCAATTGAATACGTGGAGTAATTTCAATATTTCTATAGATACAATATGATATTCATCAAATATTCTTTACTTTACAATATATATTCAAAAAAAATCAATCCTCTCATATATTTGAAGCAAAAGTAAAATAATTCAGTTTCTAGTAATAATTTCTAGTTTATGCCTATACGTTTTATTCCTCAGAAAGTCATGAAGTCACTTCTGAGTTTAAATTATCCGAAAAACATATAGATCACATTATCTAAACGATGACGCTCAAATAGAATAAAAATTATACCTTTGTCTCAAACGTATCCGTAACCCATTATCCGGGAATCAATTTCAACAAAATAACGCCATTTTTGTCAGTCTCTGCGAAAGATCATGACGGTATATAAGGAAAACTAAAATCTCGAATGTAATTTTGGTAAAAAACCGTTGCAATTGAGCATATGTTTAGTTACTACCTAGTCTATAAGTATTATTAATTTTAATCTAATTATTTTGATATGCCACGTCGTTAAAACACACTAAAAAAAAAAATAATTTCTCCTACCCCAGTACAGATTTATCAATCCATTCGGTTTCAAATTATTTTCTGCATTTTAAGTTGGTTTGTGAAACATGATAAGCGATTCCAAACGTCCTCATGACATTGTGAGAGGGTACGTCATTGCATGTCATCAACAAATCATTTAATTATATCGGTATGCTATTACAATAGGTATTTTATAAGTTATACGTACTCATGTTTGTCATTTTATTTCACTATGACATAATATTACATAATCAAGTTTTCTTTATAGGATATTGGGATAGTTTTTTCTTTCTTCTTAGAAATTACTAATAACTGTTCTTTTAAAATTACTAATTTTTATCTATTGAATGGTCTAAATTTTTACCAGTAATATACTGTTGTGTTTAGAGAAATTCCGTGATAGCCTGTATAAATACTAACTTATGGCGAAGGTGTGGTTTAAATAATGGCATATGTTGACAATATTATATAATCAAATTTGTATATAACATATGTACAAAAAATATATACCTAGTGTATATAAAATATGCAAAAACAAGATTATATCTGCATTCTACATTCAATAAAGTATGTTACCTATGTGACAGTTTTTTTAAAGTTCTTCTAAGAAATGAAATTTAATTTTTGAATGAAATACCCTGCCCTTGCCCACTCGAACAACTCACATTTTGTGTCTTATGTTAAATTGTTATTAATAGTTTAGGTTCCAATTTTATAGGTTTATGATTTTTTGAAAAACGAGCTGCTGGCCGCACAAGCGAATTCACCATAAATCATAAATGCCCTTAAATGTGTCCAGCGAATCCACCAATATTTAACGATGAATCTATTTTCCGCAAATGAAAGATTTTCCTCATTTCAGACTGTCTCGTAGGTAATCTTCGTAAAAAACGATGTGTTATTGTGAGATCCACCTTCACCCACATTTGTCTTGTCTTTGAACGCGGTAAAATATATCAAACGAGATTTATTGAAATTATAACTTAACTAATCAGCGTGAGAGCTCTAATCTCAACTTTAATAATGGAAATTTCGCCTCAGAACCATAAAGGCGGTCGATTGAAGTCGAAAAGGCTAATATGATTGTGTGATTAAACGATCCGAAGTAGGTCCATTCCTCGCGAATTGCCTCGGCGAGTAGTAATTACGTAGAATATAGTGCTGGCGGCGTGCTGCATAGTTTAAGTCGTAATTTACGTGTTTACGGTGGAGATGAATGCAATTAAAGTAATTAACATAATTTAAGAGGGTGCGTCGGGAAGAAGGGGCGCGGGCGGACAGGCGTCGAAACGCAGGCGAACACCATAAAAAATGCGGACAATGAAAGGCAATCCGCTCGAGATAATAATTCTTCCCTCGGAACGTTGGCGCTTTTCACCAGCAAAAGTGGCACGAGATGCAACCCGCGAATCGCTTGACGTATGACTCGCATTAGCCGAAAACGTGAGTCTATAGCGAGCGGGCTTTCGCTATCCGCCCTCACTTTCTCGCTCTCACACATACACACACACTTCGGACTACTTTATTTGTTCGGTTGACAGCTTGCGGCCGGCAAGTTATGGGGCCGTGTCTCCTTTGCAAACCGTCTCCTTCGCTAGGTATATACGTGTGGAGTTTAACGTGGAATGAGAGGGGGTGTGTGTGTGTGTGTGTCTTTCCCTTACCGTAGTTCGGAATCGCCGTCATTCATCAATTCCGAACTACGGAGAGTTATCCCGGTAATTAACGGAAGGGGTTTACGGCGATCGATGGGGGAATTATTCCGTTCTAGGTTGGTTTCGACGTGAAGAATTGGAATTGGAGCTTCGGGCAGACGATGCCGGGAAACTTTTCCGATAAACCTACGAAAGCTCCACATCAATCAAAAGACGAGGTATTTAACGGTGTCTTGAGGAGCTAACCTACCAAGGAGTCTCACGCAGGATAATCCGAAACATTCGAATGCAACAGATTAATCGTTAGAATGGTAAATTACAGCATAATACATCGGTTGGTTTCATTTATATATTTGTAGGGGGATGAAGAGATGTTTATGTATGCAAAGTTATTATCATCTCATGATAAGGGTGTCGGTACAATTCCATAGAATAATTATTAATCAATCAAACTAATAACAAGCTTGTAATACTGACCTGTTTGGAAATATACGAAATATGCTCTACACGTTCCATCAATGCAGTATCTGAGATATTTCCGTAAGAGACAAAAACAAATTAATACTATATGAATTTTTTTGAAGTTTGCTCAACATTCTCTGCAAGATTTTTTTAACTTTGAGTATGTATTCCACTAACAAATATATACAATAAACTTTACAGTTTTCCCTGAATCTTTCTAAAGAGAGGAGGAGAAAATAGTTAATTCGAATGACTAAATTATGTTATGGCACTGTTTTTGAAAATGAACGAAATTATACAGTCGTATTCTGTTTAATACATTATTAACAATGAAAAGGCGGTTCATTACATAAGCCGTCAATTTAGTAACTTTGAAATAACTCGCTATCCACTTTTTCCCAAGTTTTTATTAACGAAATTTTAATAGCACATAGCTCCAATTAATATCAACCAAATTCGAAGTTTTGAATGTAATCCGTTTAGTAATGAGGCCGATATTCAAATGACGGATACCAAAATTACCCCTTATCGGCAATTAATTTTGTTTACAACGTGCACTTCCTCGAATTTTGACTGTCATGGTTATTTTTTGGCGATGTAAATTAAATATTGAATATTAAACAAAATAACAATTGAAATTGGTGTCATGTGAAGAGGAAGAGGTGGTGGATGTACCTAAAATTCCCATTGGGTGGAAAGCAGGATGTTGGCGTCTTCTATCACTTCTTTGGTAAAAATACCATACGCGATAATATTCGACCAACTGAAGACTCGGCACTTCTTTCCAAACTTGGAATTGGTTACCGAACTCACCCGTTAAACTAATAATAGGTGCTCATAGATTTTTTGAATGAGTAACTCAAATTGGGAAACTTCAATATTTTTACTGTTTGTAAACAACTTAACAACTGAATACCATAAACAAAAACTGGACATACATGGAGACAAAACATATGGTTCTGACATACCAAGTGAGAAATAATTTCGATGTTAAGGAAACCTTCGATGTTAAGGAAACCTTAACACAGGGAAAGATTAGATTTAGTGTTGGGGGAAGAAGATAAAATTGGGTTGGTAAGGTGAGTCAAAACACACACCACAAAACCACAACCACAAAAGGTGAGCCACTTTTGGCAACAAAAGGTGGGTCAAAACTGACAGAAGAATAAAGACAAGGAATAATAAATCCGATTTCAGACTTGCAGCGAGGCGAGGAAAGTTGAAAATTTCCGCCCTTCACTAAGTCCAGAAATAGTTTAAATACATCGATCGAGATACTTAAGAGAGCAGGAAAGTGTCCTCCGATCTCGTCTTCCCACTCAAGCAGTCCTGTGCAGGTGACAAGGGCGATTTGGTAAGGTAAAGTGCGTCATAGTATTAAATCCTGACCAGGTATGGGTAGTACCATTAAAACATATAAATCTATTATTAAATTTGGACGTTCGATTAGCAATAAATAAAGCTATTGATTTTTATAAATTTCTGGGATAATATTTTTGTCAGTTTTTCATTAAGATCCATTAGTTAATTGTGGAGATACTAATTAGTTATTTGTAGTTCGTTAATTTATTAATGGGATTAGTTAGTGTTTGTTTGGTTAAGTACTATGGTTATTAGAATGTCCGTTGCTTATTCATATATTTATTTATTATTTATTATCAATATCATCTACAATATTAGTAGGTGTTTGTTCAGTTCTATCATGGTAAATTGTATGTTCATTAATTTCTCGAGATTCGTACAATTTATTTAGAATCAAAATTTTGACTTGGTATTAAACAAATCTCTTACTTAGACATCGTATTACAATTTCTTCAACTACAGTCTCATTGAGAAAGTTCTTCAGCTCGAGTTAGCTAGTAGGTAATGCTGGCTAGCTCGAGCTGAAGAAAAAAGACAGAATAAAAATATATGTTGTTAATATCGTTAATTAATGCGTTTCCTAATTCACAGCGTGATGGATAATAAATGTCTATTTGATAAATATGTAAAGTCAGAAGTTATTTCGATAACATATAATGTAAAATATATATAATTTGCGAATCGATAATGCGCTGCTCGGTTCTAAAAAAATTATCCCTTGAGAGCAACTAGTCTAAAAAAGGCAATATTTTTTGAGCAATGGAAAGGCCCTAAAAGTGTATTTGAATTTTTGAATGGAAGCTTAAACTGAACCGATGGGAAGTGATCGGCTCACAGTAGCCAATCAGATGCTTCTCTAGCTATGTTGCCGCATAATTTATCGATAATGAAATGATCTATGTTTGTGGTATTTGTCAAAATCATCTGCGTCTCTTTGTAAACATAAATATTACTTAAAATCACAAAACCCTTATGGAACGTAGAATCTCTCATGTTAGAACTTAAAAGTTGCGCGATTTAATGAAAAATTGGTGATATTCTAGAACATAATTTAATATTGTTATTAAACTTAACATTTAATTTCAATGTAGTGAATCGAGCCCTTTTGAATTTCAATTAAGCAGAACGCTAATAACGGTTGAGAACGTTAATAATATTTAATACAAAAGTGTAAAATGGGAAAACGTAGAGATGTGTTTCTGATTTTTGGTCTTCATCAGGACGGTGCAGCCTTTTCGATTACAAATTTGCCTTATATCTCTTTTGAAACCACAAGATTACCACGTTAAAGAGTTGCTTAACGCAATGTAGCAATTTCAGAAAAATGCTTCTTCCACACCACGTATATATACACCCTGTAACATATCACGTGTATGTAGACGCACACAGTTTTTCTCTTAAGTTTAATGCAATACTGAAACTATCATTTCAAATATTGACCCAACTGTTTCACATAGGGAAATATAACTTCATTTTATGACAACTCCGTTATTTTGCTTCAAGTAATTCAACAACTGAAACAACTCAACTTAAAGGTTTGAAAACCCTATGATACCAATACCGTGGCCCAATCCGTTATTAATTGAAGGCGAGCCGAATCAAACATCCATTAATTTATCTCCGCTTAATCCGCTCTTAATAGTCTTAATTTAATTTTCTTACACGTAGTCGACAATTTTTTTTTGTTCTGCCTGGTATTCACCTAAATAATGGTGCCGCGTTCCGGGGAATAAACGATAAAGAAAGAGAAGAGAAGGAGAAAGAAAGAGGATTAAGATGGTGTTTTTGTTAGAGGGAGCATCCTTTGTTTTGTCGGTTCATTTTACACGTACTTTAGACCCCTTCCCTTAATCGTTTCCTTGATTGTTTTTTTTCAAGATTCCCGATTTCTTTGCGCTTTAATTGTTTGTCGCTGTTGAGTTCCCAGAAGTGTGACAGTAATTTTCACAAGGTTACTATTTTTCCCTCTAAAGTAGAGGAGGAAAACACCATTCTTTTGAGTAAATTTAGATTCTGGGTTAATTGCTACTTAGGTATCTGAAAAACACCACCGTCACTGCCGCTCTTAACTTTAACTCGATTAGACTCGACGTAAAACTCTTACGGTTAAAATTTTCCATTTAGGAAATACGATATAGCTTTTAATAAAGCCACTGAATAAGTTTTAACATGGTCGTGACATGTATGTAAATGTTGATGTTCTTAGAATCCTGTCTTTTCTCGTGCAGGGAAATCAACATAATAAGCTTATTTTTAATTTGCCGCAATTTCCCGAGTAAGAGTCGAAATGCAACGATGGCTTTCTCCTCCTATCATCTCTCGAGTGTCGTTCAGCGTTAGCATCCGACGACGTGGCACGGTTGCAGGCTCGGGAAGCTTTTGAATACCGAGAACTCTTCATCCCAATATTTCTGTTATTGCACTTCAAGACCTCAGCTCGGATGCAGCGAACTTTTCGAAAGCAGATCTGTACAATTAAATTCACAATTTTGCGCAATTCGACCTTAGAATGTCAAAGTAATCAAAATCGCTTGATAGTAAATTAAGAAAGCAACATTTTGACGTGTTAACAATTTACTTGCGGAATTTGACACATGTACATAAGCATTAATGACTTTCAATGGCAGATTGATTATATCTAAATTTATGTTCGAGTTTTCATTTGACATTAATATTGGTTTTTGTTTTAAAAACTTATTCGCACGTTTTGAGAAATTTGCTTGGAGTAATTTTAAGCTTCCATAGAGAAATCAGTAGGTTGCTGCTATATAACACATTTCAACCATTGCGGAATGTGGGGTGGGTAGAAAATACACTCAGATCACACTTCAAAGTATTTAAATTAGGTACTATGCTTTTCTCATTAAAATTATTAACATTGGTAGTGGAATTAATGCCCTTGGGTAAAAGAATACATAACTAAGGTGATAGTAAATCACAGAAGCACGAGATTATTATTTACGTATCATATTTTATTATCACGGTTACGTGAGGTGGGGGGTTGGTAGCCACAGGGGGTAGAGCTTGCTGTTAATAAAACAAATTATCGAAGCAAAATAAGAAAGGGGTTAGTGGTTAGTTTCACGAAAATTACAGTTTTGTTAAATATTTTAATGTGTTTTGAAAAGTCACCCTTGACAACTTGGCGTCTTCATTGTATTAGGATTTTAAACAAGAATTCATACCTCTGAATTCTGTTCATATAACTAACTGAAACTTATGTAGTGCCTAAACATGGCATCAACAAATAATCGTGATTAGTCTTAAATGATCAATTTCGACAATGTAGCTTTAGATTTGAATCCAAAATTTATAGTTCGCAAACTCGTACAAAAAACAAACTGAAACGGTTTCCTACTTAAGCTTCAAGAAACAATGTTAGTTTGTCTGAACATAATTAGATTTAGAGTAAATATTTATAGCCCTTTGAAACATGCTCTCTGCCGATTTCGTTACACTATTGAGTCAGACTTAAAACAAAATTTTATATGTCGGAAACTCCTTATAATAACAAATTAAAACTCATATGGTGTCTTAATAAAGCTACAGTAGATAACAGCTTCAAATCTGTTTCAATAAAATCAGAGTTTCAACAAAATATTTGCAGTATTTTTGAAATATGATCTTCGATAATGTCGTTTCCCTATTACGATGGATTAAACCAAAATTTCATAACTGGGAGTCCCTTTCAAATAATAAACTGAAATCCGCTTAGATTTACTGAAGCTACAATAAGTGATCGTTTTTAGTTTGAACAATTTCACACTTTCAATACGGTTTTAACAATTTTTTAAACATTATGTTAGAAACGTCGCTTCTCTATTGCGTTAAATTTGAAAGAAAATTCCATATTCCGGAACTCGGATCAGATCACAATGTAAAACTAACACTAGAGTTAAGTAAACAGCTTTGAATAGTTTTACGTAAATCAGAGATCCAGCAAAGTTTTTACAGTTTTATGAAGTATCACCTTCGATAATTTCACATCCCTATTACGTATGATTTGAAATTAACATTTCTACCTCCGAAAGCTTCCTAAATAACAAACTAAAATTCATGTGGGGTCATATGAACACTTCACTAAACAATAGTGATTAGCTTTATAATGGTAAGGGTATAAGTACGGATTTTATGTTTGCTTCAATCGTTACCTTCGACAATGTTACGCTTCTGCTGCCTTAGATTTGAAACAAAAACTGATATCTGGGGAATCTGATCCGACTCCATCTTATAGACGAAGTAGCTTCAAACTTTTCTCCTCAGGAGTCTCACAGGGATCTGGTCTTAGGCCACTACTCTACCACATCTATGTGGCAGATATGACAAAGTTTGTTCATCATGGCAAATTACACTCGTCTGCTGATGATACCCAGTTATACTACTCTTAGACTCCTGAAATGTTTAGATTTGCTGGAGACTATATTAACTAAGATCTATTATCTATATAATCATACGCATGCGCATAACCTTAAATTAAATCCAGAAAAATGTAGTATTGATATTTGGCCACTGCCCTGTAGGTCATAACTCAAAATCAAAAGGCATTAAGGATTATGATTGACGATACACCCCGAAAGTTATTGTCAGTAAAAAAAATTTAGGTATCATTTTGGACTGCACGCTTAGATTTGAAGAACATATCGCAATACTTGATAAAGAACTCGTACTTAATTCCTAGACAATTATACAGGAATCGATTCGTTCTTAACTTCGAGTTGAAAAAGAAACTTTGTGAAAACCTAGTACTCTTTAGACAGTCGTACGGTTTCATTGTATACTATCCATGCTTGTACGAGTCTACTAAAAATCGATTGCAAAAAATTTGAAATAACTGCTGCAGATTTATCTACAAACTACGGAAATACGATAGGGTCTCAGTCAAAATTAATGAGCTAAAGTGGCTTAAGTTGGACAGCCTTTTTAAATTCCAGATGAGCACCACCATTTTTAGAATCCTATGCACATCTACCGCTCCATATCTCAAAGAAAAATTGATATTCCGAGGTGATAAACATGAATTAAATATTAGGCATACTGATATCTTATCAATGTCACGCTATCGTCTTGCCAGTTTCCAAAAAAGGTTTTCATACCATGCTGCTACAGTTTTCAATTCATTACCCTCTAACTTGAAAAATACATCACTACGATATCTTAAAATTCACTATAATGCCTGCCATGCAAAGAGCTTAGTATTCGAACTGTGTCGGTTTAATTTTGAAAGAGTGTAAATTGAGTATCAATCGTTTCATTATCTTTTATTTTACCACCAGTAATTTGAAAATTTAACCATTTATATATTTTAAATTTAAAAATATATTTTTCTTATGTTAGATCTAATTTTTGTTTAAATAACTCTATTATGTAAATAACATGTTACTTTTTTATTATATAAATTTCATGGGGGATAAGTGTGAATAGCTTGAGCTAGACTTCGCCCTCTCAACTGTAACATACATTATAAATGTGGTACCAAGGCGACTTTTATTATTATTACAAATTGAAGAGTCTCTAGATTGAAATATTTTTGCGTATTTAAAAACTTCACTTCCACGATCTTGTTTTTCTAGAAATAGCTTAAAATGCTTACTCATCTCCCTGTTTGGTGTTGTCGAAGTTTCTCCTACTTTTGTAATTTAAACTCTTACACGGTTTTGGATTAAAATTCACCGTTACTATGCGGCTTTTCTGGATGGGACGTACAGACGCGCATATTAATTTGCTTCTGATTAATGTGGCTCTGGTCCTGGATTGAGTCCCGAACACCTCAACGTAAAACTATGAGCTAAATTGCATTCCTTAAAGTTTAGCCGAAGCATTCCAGATATATGTTGCTTTAATCATCGCGAAGTTTCCCTCCTTTCCCTGATAATTTATTAGTAGTAAATCGGCGGAGAACTTAGATTTTACCCAATTTAACGTTTTATTTCATTTATTCACTGTTTAAATCTATCGCCTAATTTTCGAACAGAGCCCTCAAAATTCCATTGATCGTAAGTTTTCTAGTTCCAAATAATGAAAAAAAGTATTGCTGTAAAGTAAGGCAGAACACTAGTGCTGAAATTTGCAATGGATGTGGAATTAATTCAGATCAGTGTTACAAAAGCTTTTGTAATACCATTATATTTTTTGACACCATAAGAAAATTATGAGACAACAAGCACTACTGTAAAACAATAATTTTAGTTAAGGAATGTTGCGAGAATATAATTAATACCTAAGTATCTCACTGAATATATGAATGTTCCATCCCCTATACGTCACTGGTCAACGCTTTCTAAGGATAATCATATATATTTTATTCCAATCACGACTGCGTATCTTCTCCTTTAAAACGTGAGGTTGAACCTCGTCCGATTCCATATTACAGTTGTTAGCGGTTATTACCCGATTCCCAGTTTCTCTTTCTCCATTATTTATTTGATCGCATTGACGGTTTCATTCACCTAGAAATAATGTTTAAGCCCTGGTTATAACCGTTAGAATCCCAAACCCATTATATGTATTTTGTCTGGGATATTACGGTCTCCGAAACCGTCCTTTATCCTCTATCACTCTTCCATTTTTATTCAGAGAGTATCTGAAACAAAGGGGCAACGGCTACTTATCTCTTGAATAAAGTGAAAGTGACAACTGGACACTTTAGTGGGTCACAAAATGTAATTTCGGTTATTGCATTATACCTGCCCCTCCCGCGTCCTATTCTTTAGTTTTATTGTGGTAAATTTAATAAAGATATTATGTGTCCCACCTTTTCTGCGTGACGGGGAACAAACGTACAGGGTCGACTGATTAAATCGTAGCAAACTTTTCGGGATAAATTCGTTACGGATTAACGGTGGAAGTCTCTTTTTCTCTACCTCTCGATATGCGAGGGTGACTTAATAGGAAGACGCCTCGTTAAAGTGTGCGTAACTAGCTGGTAAATGGACGATGGGAAAATGCACGACCTCGCTAGGTAATCCCTTTGAATCACTAATAATTCAAGGAAATGCGGAATGTAATAATACGCCCTATCGCCTGCAATATCTGGTTATTACAAGTCCACTGGGTCGACGGTGTACAGCCGACTCAATCAATACATAGTTATAAAGCGTAGATATTTCATGGGTCTATGAAGGGGAAATGTTAATTAGTGGCCGGAGCAAAACAAGTAAATATTTCACTTTACGCCCCATTAAATTCCAATTCCACGCAAATTAACAGTTTATAATTACACTTATTAAGGTAAATATTGGAAGATGAAATTGTTTCTTTATCGGTTCTACTTCTGTGTATACTATGATTTGTAAAATAATATTCAATGCGTACCTTTTCGCTTTAATGTATGAGTATATGTTGCATTTCACTGAAGAAAAAATGTACATGACAGCATATGCAGTCTATGGGACAACTGTGTTAGATCTGAATGTTTCATATGATCCCTAATATTTGATTTAATATTTCTAGTATCATCACAGGTTTATTTTGATTGACGCCAATTAAAATAGGTGTACTTAAATTTTTACTAAAGAAAATATAACACGCTTAAAAATATTCTTGTCCCCCTATTCCTTTAAATATTCAAAACTCATTATATGTTCATTTTAGGGAGTCGGTTGAGGGGGAAAAATGTTTCGTCATTAAAATTCATACAGTCAAAAAACCAAAAAAGGCTTATTGATGCAAAAATAGCAGTAAGTGTAAAAAAAAAATGAAAAACGAACGAGGCTTTTTGAATTCTATTTTGAGTATCTACTTATGTTATGTGAAGGATTTTCGCATTTTGCGTTCAATAACTTACTAATCTGATAAAGTAGCATGCCGATTTCAACACAAGTCTTAATAACACATAGTTAACATGAAAGTCCTTCGAAATGTAACATTTAATATAATAGACAAAAAAAGAATTTTATATATGGCTCATTCTTTGAACAATTGATCTAAATTAAATTAACTAAATTAGGCTAAATTAACACAAAAAACCGTTCTGAAGCTGTGAGTCAAATTTTCGAAAAGGCGGGTTTGTCGTTTCCTGAAGACTACTACAAGTCGTAAATTT
The DNA here is from genome assembly GCA_963576515.1 of Cryptocephalus primarius. Lineage (NCBI taxonomy): Eukaryota > Metazoa > Arthropoda > Insecta > Coleoptera > Chrysomelidae > Cryptocephalus > Cryptocephalus primarius. The sequence continues at coordinate 7,641,449 of OY754938.1, read as the reverse complement.
TTTTTTCTAAACCTGATAATACAGTTTTTTTTACATAGAAGTATGTTAGAAAATTAATGAGACTCCTAAGTCTCAATGCATTCTCAAGGCATTGCATGCCGGAACTTTCCTTCGTCCATCCGGCCACTTCCTAGTGAAAAGTACAAATCACTATTCATTTGCAATCAATTAATGGTTTAAAACCATTTGCTTTAAAATAAAATTTGAGTGAAGCAAAAAGACTAATACAATTTGGTATTTAGATATAAAAGTGTACATATACCTTATCATCTTTTAAAACTACGATCAAATAACTTATACTAAGTACGTACTTATATAAATTTTCTGTTTTTTTTAACATAGGAAGTGAAATGAATATTTTTGCGATTCTTTTGTATTCAGAAATAAAATTAAGCATACGTCTTCCAACTGGCACATAACCATTGAGTAGGCGGCAATACTAAATGTGTCCATAAAAACAGATTGGATAATAAATTCCATAATATGTAACTGAATGTAATATTTGCCACATTTAAAATCAGAAATGGACCTACAATTGTAATAAAAATAAACTCCTTTATACCACATAAGCCACCACATATATTGTAGACTACAATTGAGGCAGCGAAGTAGCCCATGATATTCACACTTAACCCCCTGAATAATTTACGTAATAAAAATTGTATAACCCGTACTTAAAAGGTAACAACAAAAAATGTTAAGGTGATATTGTAAAAAACACTTTCATGCTTTGAATATATGACAGACAAATTTAGAGCTAAATATAATATAAAATTGGTAGTATGCCAATTCGACTTTAAAATTACAGCTGTCTACAGTACTAGGCTGTCTAAAATTGGATTAATAGGTATCTTGCATCTACTTGTGAGAAATAATGAAATAGACCTTATAATAAACTTTGAGGTACTGCAGGCATGTCTTTTGGATAGAGAAGTTGAATTGAAAATTATAACAGTATTGCACGTAAATTTTTTGTACTTGGTAAGCCGCTAGCGTGGCATTGTTAAAATATTTGTGTTCCAAACATTTTTCTTTTTTTTCAGTCAACTATCCCTGGAGGGACATAGGTTGCTCCAACGGCTTCGTGTAATTCATGATAGACATATTTCCATTTCAGCCGTTATCTATCCATAGGCCCTCTCTCACGTCTGATTATGTCACATGTCCTGTTCTGTAACGTTACCAGTTAAACTCGGCGAATTTCCAGTCTTCCTTCCAGGTACAAATCATGCCTGTTCTTCTGGGATGTCAGGAACCGAAAACGACATTAACAGGCCATTTAGGGCAAGTAGGAGGATGTTACTTGTTTTATATATTAATACGATATTTCTATAGCTGCTCCATTTCATTGGTGAGCCCCTTTTAAATATAGGGACTACGAGTGACTCACTATAATCTGTTGGCGATTTGCCCAAGTTCCGTAGGTCTTTCCAAATCCAATAAAATATTTCTCTGCTTGCACTACTGATTATTTTGATTACTTCAATGTTAATTTTGTCCTAGCATGGGGCTTTATGGTTCTTAAGCCTATTAATAGCCTTATCGATTTCTAATTTTACTATTACCACTTCCTCCTCTGTGTATGATATCTGTGCTTGTTGCTAGATTAAGACGTTTTCCCTGCAGACCCCTATTTACTTCGTGTTTATTTGGTATAAATATTAGTCTTTTCTTAGGAGAGGTGAGGGAGGGTAGATGAGAACAGGATGTGGAAAACGGTAGTGCTTATTTGAAACGAAAATTGATCATCCTGCTTAAGCCATCTTTGTTAATTCACTTTCGCCGAAACCCTATCACATTTTCGTAGCTTGTAAGCAAATCTGCAGTAATAATTTTGAATTTTTTGCAGTCGATTTTTAGTAGCCTCACACAGTATAGAACAAAAGCGTATGCCATCTATAGAGAACTAGTTTTTGCAAAGTTAATCTAAATACGACTTCTGCCTTATCGTCTGCAAAAGAATGTTTTGTGCAAAGATTTACATATTTTTTGTTATCTGATACATAGATAAGGTAGAGTACTCGCCCAATAATAATGCCATGCGGGACTCCTGAACATCGTCAATCTTCAATGAGAACTCTTTGCATACGGTAAGTATGTAAAGTCTAATCCGGAGTTTACCGATTTAGCACACAACAGCTCATGTTGAACAGTGTCAAATGCTTTAGAGTAATTAAGCAGAACTACTTATGTAGACAATACTTTACCTTGAACGTCAATTATATGATCAGCTATACGTAGTAATAGTGTAATTTTGCTGAACACCTTAACATCATTTAAAGCTAAAGTTTGGATGTACAATAAACTTAATTTTTTTGTAATATTAAGTGGTATTACCACAGTTAATTTTTGATATAAAACTTATAAAAGTACTCATTAATTTCTGAGATATTATTTAATTAACAAGTATCGGGTAAGTATCTTTAGTAGAGTGTTCATCTTATGCAGTGATTTCCAGGGTTGAGTAGTATTGCAAAGTCTTTGACCAATGTTTTAAGAATTCACGTTTTTTTACTAACAATGAAAGTAACAATATTGATTGTATTAACATAAATGTACATAAATTGATGTAATAACTTCATTTGGATGTCAGGTGTCAACCAAGGGGCAAATGGTTGTGTTAAGATATGAAGGAGATGTCATGAGTAGCAAATAAATGTGAAACGGTATCAACAACATATGAAATTTTCAGGTTTATATTTTTCATATACTCTGCTCCATCAAATACGAAACTAAAACATACAAATTGTGTGAAATTTATCAAGAAAGAACTTCTTCTAACATCTATAATTGATTAACATGAGTTTAGGAAGTATTTATGACAGATCATAGAAAATTCAACTGTGATCTTACGTTGTATGTAAATATCTGAATCGCGAATTAGTTCTGGTCTATTTGTAAATATGACATCTAAAAGCGTTTGAGTATGCTGTTCCTTAGTCAGCTTGACAATGTTACTAAATGATAAGAGACGAGGAACTGGACTGATCAGTTAACTGTCCCAAATTAATGTCCCCTATTATGATAATATGTTCATGTTCAGGTACTATAATAGAAAAAACATTGCATAAGTACGTTAAAAATTCTTTAAAGCTACACGCGAAAGTTCGATAGACGATTCAAACTAAAAAGAAGTTTAGGGGATAAGCTGGTTTTAACGTCTACTTATTTAATTAATCAAATAAAGTGATTGTGTTAATTAACTATTACTGCAAATTTCTAAAGCTGATGGAAAGGATTTAGGGTTTATTAGGAAAAAACTGAAAGGATCTTACGGTAGGGAGCATTATTTTAGACTCAAACACGCCCTATTTTCACTTGTTCCTTCCTCGACATAAAAATCTGACACGAACTCACTGGATAATCTAGATGTTATTCCCTAAATTGGACAAAGCATCAGAGCTCCTTTAAAATAAAATAAAACGAAAGCCTTATTAACAAGATTTATATTTCGAGCTGAAAATCGATACGTGGTAGTATCGAGAGAAAACCCCCTGTTATCCCGCTGTTTCCTTTCATCTGACGCCCTTCGCATGAGTACCGGTTTAAATCAGCCCCGTGTCTCCGATAACACGACAGCGTTTTTCATCCGGAAATCATGTTAATACAGTACATATCCGGCTTAACACGTCGAAACCTGCGCTGCGACGAACGTGTCACCCACAAAGAATCACATTTACATATAAATTATCAATTTGCTTCCAGTTTCCCGTTTTTTTATTGTGGCTTAGGACGAGTACTCTCTCGCCATCGCACGGATGAGGGAAGTTTCCATGAATTTAATACGCGTAATAGACCACGTAGGGAATTTTTATCGGATATTAAAGGAAAAACGTTGACTGCTTAGAAGGAGAGGGGATTTTAAGAAAAAAGGTGGAAAAAGGAATTCTGGTGATTCATTCGAAATGTGCGCCGTCGGAGGTATAATCGAGGTCTCCATCGGAACATGTTCTCCAATGCTGAATTTTGAGAATTGAAAATGTAGTGTTTTATATGATCCTGTAGGTTATATACTGTTTTCGCTGTAATCTCTATATACGAAAGGCATTGGCTCGAGATTCTTACAAACTGTAGGACTGTGCTCCGTATAATTATTTGTGTAGGGAAAATCGCGCGAAAACTTTTACAAATTCACCAGTCGGCGCCTCGGCAAGATCAAGAAATCAGGAAAACTATAAGGAAAATTTATGATCGGACGATTGGTTCCTCAGCTAATCACAAATTTGATCTACAGACCTATTGCCAAATTCAACGTATTTTTATTATAATCATATTTGAGACTTATTAAAATGAATCAGCTTGTTACACGCAACGTTTTGAAAAATATTTTTTCACTTGGAGTACATGGAAATGTGGCTGTTTAGTGGCCGACAACTTTTTTTCGTTCACAATTTAACAGAAACAATTCCACCTAAGGTATTCCTTATTACCTTCGAATTAAATAAATACGTCGATCCTCTTCCATCGGTGCTAAACTGAAGTCATTAAAACGTTTAATAAACTTTATTTGCAATTTTCCCACCACGTCAGACCCGTTAATTACTACGAACGGAATAGTTCTCCGCGGCGATGAAGTGTAATATCCGTTAACGAAATTATCTATTTTCAACCTTTAAAGGGAAAATCGCACCCTTCCCCCGCCCCCGCCACCTTCCTGCCCGGTTAATTATATCGGAAACTTCCGCAACAAAAATTCAATTAAAAATTCTTAATTACCTTTAATGTTCGATTTTTCTCACCTAAACGCGAATATTTTTCATATAATAAATACTAATGAAAAAAGTTTTAATAAATTTCCCAAATTACCGCTACAACCTACTCTTGTTTATATTTCGTTCCGTCTGCAAACGGAAAACGGGAATTTCCATGGCGGAGTCAGTTTTGTTGAAAATTGTAATATACAATAGAAGGAGGAATGACTTCGTGGTACCCCTCGATATTCTACTTAGAATTATACGACTATATCCGCCAAGTATGTTTACTCAATGTAACAGGATACGAGGAACTGACCAGTATCACAATGGACAACGGGACGATTTGGATATTTTCATTTTTCGAAACAGAATTGAACCAGAAAGTGGAAGCCCGAGAAGGTTTATCATCGGACCACAAACCATAGATACTAGAAGTACGACGGTGGGAGGATCAGCAGAAGGCAAGATGTGGAGGGACAACTATTGGGAAGGATTCAGGGAAGAATTACGGAGGAAGGCCCTTTCAGAGACCATGGACACCAAGATGGAAATCGAAATAGAGGATGAGAAGACCAACGAAATCGACGAGGGCATAGGAGAGAACGCCAGGAGTAATAAATCTTCCTTTTGAGGAACTGGGCGAGGACATAGGGACACAATGAAGGATTCTCAGTATGTTGAGAATAGAAGAAGACTTTCATTAGTGCAATTTACGGTAAATATGGCGTATGGTACAGAAACAAGGACACAGCGTACGCGTGCGCATGGATGGTTACCAGGGATACCATGGATTCAGGATGAACGAAGACCCAGAGAATGACATCGACTTTGAAGAGGACATCGATAGGACACTGTATAGATAGTGGACAGTGTATAGACATAGATAAGAATGAAGAAATGTGGGGACGACGTAGAATTCACGAAGGTGACAAAATTCGAAGACAGAATAACTAGCAAGACCAAGAAACTACTGAAAGTACCTAAGAAAAGGATCAAGGAACTCTAAAATGTAGCGATGAGGAATTAATACTACCAACAACTATGGAAGAAGACGGATGTCATCATCTTTCCTTAGCCATAAAAGGACAGGAAATGGCACCAAAACGTACCGACCGACCGATAACCCTACTGAATAGGCTGCGAAAGCTACTAAAGGAGATACTACTGAAAAAATGAAAGTAGAATAGGAGAGACTACTCAATTCAAAATGTGGATTCAGGGAAGGACACTCGACTGTGCAACAGGCGCCGAGCTTGGTACAATAGATGCTATAGGACATCAAGGAGAAGAAGACAATATGTGTTGTACTATTTGACGTGGAAGGGGCTTTTGACAGCATTCGGTACAACGGACTGGTTGCGAAGATGCGGGTCAGGATATAAGGAAGAAACCGATAAGCACGGAGGAGAAGAAAATTCAGGATAAACACCAAGTAGCTGTGTACGAATATCTTGGAAGGATACTGAGATGGCTGTCATACCGCCTCTGAACTTCTTTACCGAAATTTCAAACAAAACGTCACGAATTAAAAACCTACTTAGACTACGACCTTATAGCTGGATTTTAGGCATGTAGGCTGGTAACTGCTCATCTCTGTAGTACCGTCTGATTTAAATGTGAATGTAATTTCAGCATTTTCAAGTTACCAAAGGCAAGTACTTTAGTACAACGAATTTATTAAATAAATCACTAAGCATTGATTCAGCAGGTCAATATCTGCCATTTTATCTTTAAGGTTCTTTAAGATCGTGTGTATTTCAGATTGTAGTTGGTTTCAAATACAGTTAACGACTCTTACTTTTCTGTTTATGTTTTGCGCGTTTCGCTTCTTGGTATTTTCAATTATTTTAACTTATTTAGGTTCCACCTTGTTAAATATTCATTAGATTTGTTGGTAATGCTGTTACTTTCGGTAACAATGTCATCACTGCATAATTAATTCCGTATTAGATATATAGTTCTTTTCGTAGTTGTAGGTTTTATTGTGATGCTTTGCATAACACGGGTAACTCTGATTTGATAGTTCTTGATAACATGGGTACTCAATGTATTAATTTAGAAAGTAAAATATGCCGTTGCGACCTCACATGTATCTCTGATATCATTCGCTTGAGATATCGAAATTCAGTTTAATTAATGGAAATATTAGTTAATGGATTGAAGTTTAAACATTAGATGTGAGAAGGCGACGCTGAATGTGTACATTATAAAATTTGTGTTGCTAGGCTACAAATAAGTCAAGCATGTCTCTAAATAGAGATTGATTCGCAAATATGGAAACTCCTGAAGTTTACCTGTTCTGACTGTTGGGTTAAGTGCTAATAATATTTACCCAAGCTATGGGTTAATATTCATGAAGCGCGTACAAAATAAATAAACAACCTAGTTGAGCGTGGTTTGTACGTATGTAAGAGTGTACATGTATGTGTGTATAAATATTTACCTCTGGCTGACTCTCCCCGTGAACGATGCAGACGAGCTGAGCCTCGAAGCCTTCAGCCGAGTGCACTACAGGGCTTTCGACTGATATTTCAGGAGGATCTGAAACAATAGCAGCGGTTTTACAACGAGTAGACTTTAAACGGAGAGCGAGATTTTAAATTATTTGCTTGGAAGGGGAGTTCTTTTTAGCGTCGACGTGATGAAAACGTCCGTTCGCTCGGCTTCTCGTCGAGGAGGAACCGAGGAAACGCACTTTTCATCTCCACCTTTTCCTATCGTCCTGTCGATTGATCGATAGGACGCTCTTTGTATTTTTGGACGTACGAACGGAACGAAGTAAATCGAATGCCGTCGGGGAATTCTGGGATATTTTGAAGTGGCGCAAATCGAAAAAGCTGGTAATTTTTGTTCGAAACTACTTATACTTAGGTGCATTTTGACGCCTTACGGCTCTAATTCTGTTAAAGTATTGTGAAAGGGTTCTATTGTTATGAGAACTAATTGACTTACGACCGAAAGTATGGTTTGAAAAATTAGACGCAGGCAGGTAATAAAACAATGCTGACAATGCAATAAAGGGTTTATTGTGGTTTTAATTGAACAGTTTATGGACTATTTTCAACTAGTTCTTCTATTAATGTGTGTTTTGGCGATTTCTAAACAGCAAAAAAAGGGTTCATTGCTAATGCCGCAATTTCCAAATTTTATTTTCTACAGTTCATGTGGTGCAATGATGTTATTATCAATCTATCATTAGAAGTCCATTCTCGTAGCTGGAGGTAGTTACAGTCCTTGGGAAAAGGCTCGAAATCGAAATCGAAAGGGACTTTTGGTCTTTTCTGCATGATGCAATTATGAAATTATTATTGTGCGGTAACTAATAGTAGGCTCTTTTTGTTACCAGCAACCAGACATAATTTGCAGGAAAATGGAATATTCAAATGTCTTGCAGTCTAATGTTCTACATTATCAATTTAATTTACGTAGTCGGTTACCTGAAAAATAATTAAACGCGATATTTAATGACGAGTATGGTGGAAAATGAGCTTTATGGCTTAAAACAGCCCTTTTAAACAAAACAGACTCGGGGACCGAGCGATAACAAATTTTAAATTCGGAAACTCGCGCCGATCGAGATAGAAAACCGTGTATTACGGGCCGTTGTATTTAAAAACATTCATACAATCGCAGAATACGCCCGTGCATTTAGCGATAAAGTAAAATTTCATATGTGCACGTCACATACTTCAAGCGAGATAAAATCGAAACAGAACGCGCCCGCGTCCTTTCGTATGTAAATCAGATCCCTTATTTTGAATTTTATCTATCGGGATCGTTTACAACAAAAAGACCTCAAACAGCAAACTCGCACATGATAAATAATGAATTCGGATTACGTTCGCGGTGGTAAATTATGACAGGGCGCAAGATCGCAACGTGTACGCATAAAAAGTAATTTTAGCTTTGGAAAATATAACAGATTCAGACAATCGTATACGCCAAATCATCCCATCAGATACACTCATACATACATAAATGTATACAAAAAAAAAATGAATAAATCTTATACCGGTTATATCAGGTGTTTTGTGGAAATATGAGTCAAATCAAACTGACAAATCCAATGCACGTTTAAATTCACCACTAGACCTATTTACTCAGTAAAATTAATTGATCATGGAAGCTAGTCCAGCCATCACTTCATTTCTTACACAATATGCAACGTAATATGTAAGTCAGATGTCTAATTCTGATGGTATTAGTTAACTAATTACTATTCATGTCTCCTATGTTTCTATCAGTGGTGGTTTGTAATAATATAGGGCGAGGGTGCTGCGTAAACTGAAATTAAGGTCTTTAAGAACAGAAGAGGAAATGAATGGCGGAAAATATATTCTGTATTATTTTTTTTGCAAAAATCATACAAAATAAATATTCACACAGATTTTACTCAAGAAACTAATATTGAAGATATTTTTGAAAATTAAAAACATATACTAAAAATTAATACATAGTTCGCCCCTGTAATGAATCACCAGATCGAGGTAAATCTGGTAGAACATTCGAAACATAAAAGCGACAAACATGAAATAAGGCCGAAGTCAATAACATAAGGGTAGCATAATAAGTGTTAAGTGTAAGTATTTGAATAAATTTATTATAGGTGTAGTTCGTGTTTTAATTTGGTTTACCCAGACACAGCGGTAGAATAGGCACAATGTTCTGTACAAAAGCTTTTGCGTGTATATAAAGATCAAACAAAGTGAATGCATTTAATAAAATAGTTCAGAAAAAATACAATTCGCTCTAATTCAACATATGCCATTTTATTCATTTAACATTCATATAGTAATGAAGGAGCATTGAAGGCGATAATGCTTTTAGTCCTTAGGCCTTATTTGTTAGTCATTAATCTAATTCTGACACTAGAGTTTCACTTTGCTTAAATTTCATGTTTGCTTGTATAACAAATTAATTTAAATTTAGTTATTAGTCTAAATATTAGAGTTTGACTTAGACTTAAGTATTATTATTTAAAATTTAATAAATAAATAAATTAAATAATATTAATATTTATTAGACTTAAATATTAGAGTTTGACTAGAACACATTAAAATCGTATATCACTTGTATTCTCACTTTCACAATTATTAAGAGAATTCCTTAATTACCATAATTATTCCGTTTGGAAATGACGAGAGTAGAATGATTAGAATCAGTATTTTTGAACTTGGTTGGAAGCTGATATTATCTATGTAGACAATGTTTATCTGATATAAGATCTAACTTAAGAAATGTCAGATGATACTTCACTCTCATTCTACACTTACCTATCTTAAACTTTATCACTTGTAGAAAGCATTCGTTTGGTAAGAGATTCTGATTTTGGATTCAAAAGTATAAATGGAAAAATTGAGAATGCAAACTTCAAAAGTTTAAAAGTGTTGTAGAAAAAATATTGTAAAACAATTTATTTGTAAAGTAGCCGACATTATAAGTGACAAATATAATGAATTGGGTTAAGATTATAAAAACTAATATATATTCGTCGAGTTTTGAAAGCGCCCCCATTACACCAGTTATCGTGGAAGAGGCTAAACTGAAAACTATTATCATCATATGTTAAGTAACATTTTTAATTTTTGGAAATTTGTTAATATTTTGGTTAGGATAGATACATTGATTGGAATTGTATGTCTAAAAGCGCGTATTCCTTGTTTTTCTGTTAAGTGGCCCTTCTCTAGGTACGACGTTCTTGTAATAAATGAGCGATACATTTCTGAAATAACTACTCACTTCGATACTCTGAATAACTTTTTTAAAACTCATTGTCGTTTTGATATTTTGAACGAGTTGTCTCGCGCTGATGATGCAATTAGCGTGGCAATTCCGTCAGACTTCAAATTTCGCCCGATAACAGAGCGCATACATGAAACGAAAAAACAAGAAACTCGCATGAAACCCGAGCGGAACATTACGTTTGTTTCAACGGCACGAACAACACTGAACCGACTGCCGGAAACTATAACATTTTCCCCGAAGACGCAAAGGTATTAAAAATAAACATTTTCCCGTATTCATACAAACGGGTACCTGGAGAAAGGGCCGTATCTCGACGACAAACTATCCCGGATCCTTCCCCTATTAAAAGGCAAAATAAAGCCTTGGAGAAAAGTTGGGGTTATCCAAACAACTGATCTCCGTCATGCTGGTTTCTTTCATATTATAAGTGTACGATATCATTCCGCCTAGGCCATCCGACCGTTCTCACCAAAGCAAAGTACACATACACACACAAAAGCTTCGAGAATGTAAAGGGCTGCTCCGAAAGGGACGTCTCGAGTAGGTCGTCTTGGATAAAGTTATAAACATAACGTGGAATTGAATAGATGTGCGTCTTTAAAGGAGGGATTAATGGGGTTAGATTAAGTGAAAAACATGCAATTTCCAAATCATTAACGTGGAAATTAAGTATAGTATTGAAACTTTTCCCTGGAATGCGTCTAGTGGAAAATTGATTCATATCGACATATATTCTGAAGAACGTGTTTTAGTTACAGCAATTTCACAATTAAAAGAGCAGCTTCAACAATTCAATTACCATTGGCTACATAAAATCAATATTCGATCCTATAACGATGTGCGACATGTCAGGATTAGTAATTTACGTGCCAAATTATGTAAATTATCGATTCACCCTGGAAAATCTATTGTAGTAAATTATTCTGGTGCAGTAACACAAACTTGGAATCGTTTCAGTAAATGAAGCTTTCTGCACATTGTTCAGGCGACTAGCATGTAACGTGTATAACTAGAGTTGAACTGTTCAAATAAATTATCATTGTCAAAAGTAAGAAAAAGTTTCATAATATAGTTGATTGAAAAATTATTATCAATCGAAAATTTAATTATAAAAACGGCCTCATAACCACATTTATGCAGTTAATTCCGCTCCTGAATGAAATAGATCAGCAAACACAACAAGACATAAAACACCTTATAGGACAAGGTTCAAAATTTTATATTAAATATATAAGACTTAACTTTTCTAAGATTTTTATATTAATTTTAGTCGATGTGTCCGTTTCGCCCGGAGGTCGACCTGATCTGATTCCTTTTCTCCACCACCTCAACAAGTAATGATATTCACTTGACAAACTGACTGAAAAACAATAACGACTCTAT